>CM076584.1:429478253-429749045 GCA_034641835.2 Pinus albicaulis | reverse complement strand
TACTATAGTCTAGGTTAGATGCTTTGATCCTGTGTTCCCTTCACTTGTACCTCGAAGCTTACGAGCCCTACGTTGATAATTTAATGTTGGAAATTATAGCAATATATCTCCCCAACAGAAGTAATGATGCTATCCATAGAAGCGTTGATGTTGGATTCAATTTTTTGAGGGTAGATGTTATGTGTAGGCCTGGAAGGACCATGCCTTGGATCCATAGACAATATATCCGAAATTGTAACAAAAATAGTGGCGGGGGGTTGAAAGAAATACCGTCGAGCATTGTAGCCGATCTTGCCTCTGGTTCGGCTTGTGTCATAGGAAGTCCGGGATCCACCTCCATCGCTTGAGCTTGAATGTTCGCTTCCTCCGACTGCTGTGTCTGAACCCCTTCCACTGCCTTCTAAGAGGAGGGCATCTCATCTATCCCACTCTCTGTCTTTGAAATTGGGTTGTCCACTGGAATCTGGCCCTCAGAATCAAATATATTTTTCCCCTTACATTTTTTATTTTTCCTTCTATGGATGGATAGTGGATAGCCTTTTGCCATCTAACCATAAATATGGCATCTGTGACACCTGAAGGGAAGTTGTTCGTAATTTAACGCCTGGATGAATGACCAATTTCGGTAGTGGAGTTGTATTGCTTCTGATAAACCTTCTCTCGAGTTTAATCTCACTAGAATTCTCACAATCCCTTGTTCTCCAGTCTGCTTGAATGACATATCAGCCTTTATGAATAGCCCTAACTCATTCCCAATATCTATAAACACGTTCTCAGTCCACAGACGATGTGGAAGCCATGGAATTCTGACCCATATGGGAAGTTCGACAACCTTTTCACGCTGCGCGTCAAAGAGAGGGTTCCATCTCTTGAACAAAATAGGAGCTCGACCAAAGCCCCAATTTCGATCAAGTACCCAACTGATAGATTCCTTGTTCCTGAACTTGACCATAAACGACCTATTCATCAGATTGATCACTTTTAATCACAGGTGAGGAGCTTCATCCCAAGCCTTTTTCGCCCATTCACTGATGTAGCTTGCTGATAGTTTCGTTCCTTTCACTCTCCCCACTAGGGTAAGGTCTGCCATCTCCATAGCTTCATCCACCAAAATATCAATACCCACAATCGAATTGGGTATTTTATCCTTTCTTCTAACCCCTTTGGCTTTCTTCCTTGAGCCTCTAGAAACGTCTAAGTCCCCCACATTTTCTGAAAGTCAGTTACCTCATTGGTCCAGTAATTGGATTTCTGAGACCAGATGTTCCTTTAAATCCTCCTCCACGATGATGGGGGCCTCAACCTTATCAGTGCACAGAGGTAATATTTTAAGGTGGTTCCCTTCCTGCAGCCCTGCAGATCTATCCTGAGTTTCCTTGGGGACGCCTTGACCTCGGATGATTCCCCGCGAGCTTCCTTCTGTAGAAAATCATTTTTCCTTATGTTGGGTAGTTGTTTTCTCCGAACTTCCTTCATATATTGCATCCTCTATAGTTTCGTTCCTTTCACTCTCCCCACTAGGGTAAGGTCTGCCATCTCCATAGCTTCATCCACCGAAATATCAATACCCACAATTGAATTGGGTATTTTATCCTTTCTTCTAACCCCTTTGGCTTTCTTCCTTGAGCCTCTAGAAACGTCTAAGTCCCCCACATTTTCTGAAGGTCAGTTACCTCATTGGTCCAGTAATTGGATTTCTGAGACCAGATGTTCCTTTAAATCCTCCTCCACGATGATGGGGGCCTCAACCTTATCAGTGCACAGAGGTAATATTTTAAGGTGGTTCCCTTCCCGCAGCCCTGCAGATCTATCCTGAGTTTCCTTAGGGACGCCTTGACCTCGGATGATTCCCCGCGAGCTTCCTTCTGTAGAAAATCATTTTTCCTTATGTTGGGTAGTTGTTTTCTCTGAACTTCCTTCATATATTGCATCCTCTATACCTCCTATTCCAGTTCCCTGGAGGAAACCCTGTAAACGCTTCTCCCCATCACCCGAGAATTTCGGGGGTATGTGCATCCCCAAATCCTCTTTCCTTCCTTCTCTGATCAACTCTGAACTGAGCCTCCCCTTCCCTAAATTTTGAAAATCATAAGCCTGGCCATGGGTATTCCAGGAGGATCCCCTAATAATTGTGATAAGGGTATTAGGGGATTGATTATCATAACCCATAAGCCCTTAATCCATAACCACTAAATTCACTATCCCCTATCACTAGAATTATATTTTTAGAGGTGATTGTTAAATGACTACCTCCAAAAGTTATATTTTCATGAATTTTTGGGGAGGGAGATCTTTTGGTGTATCGAACGAGGCAAGGGGACATAAGGGTATCATGGATGGGTAGAAGTGAGTTTTTTTAGCATGGTTTATTGATATTTATAATCCTAGAATTAGAAAATTAGAAGGGTCCTTAGGACCTCATGACATAGGGGCTAGGGGGCCTACAGGTAAGGTAGAAAGAGAAATTAATAGGGGAACTCCCAATAGTTGTGATAAGAGGATTAGGGGGGCCATTATCACAAACCATAAGCCCTTAACTCATAACCAATAAATTCCCTATCACCTTAACCCCAAAGCCATAATCTCTTAAACCCTAATCCACTAACCCTTTAACCCCTAACTTAAAATCGTTGAAACCCCTAAACCCTATCCCCTTATCCTCTTAATCCTAACCCTAACCCTTATCAACTAAAATATTCAAATAAATCCATGATAACACTACATGGAATACCTCATAGGAGTCATGGTTATCATGCAATAAGTAAGACTATTGATTAGTATGATTCTTATTTCAAAAGAGATATGTATATGAAGCACCAATGCTAAACATAACTCTCATTCAACTTATTAATCAAGATATCAAGATATTAAAATATTTATGCCTTTATTATTTTATAACATCTTTAACAACAAAAGGATGCATGGTGGATGGGGGAAAGCTACCAGGCCTAGGATTATTAACAAAATATGGTTTAGAAACAAGGTTTGCAAAACTATCCAACAATAAAACATCATTTTTTGAAATAGAATGAAGAAGCTTAACGGATATAGAATCCATCAACTCCGAAGAGTCTGTGTTCATAAAAGAAGGATTCCAAAAGTTGACCACTAACACTTCCACCATGACTTGGGATGGAAAGTATTGGAATTAATTCGTGTTGAATCTCACAATTTCATTAGGTTAGACCGCAAATTGGGTCATTCACAAGGATTTACTACGGGGCATACATCAAGGTAGATTCTTGTTGGATAAGGTTGTCATTTTGGAGAAAACTCCATGTGAATGGTGTCAATGCTGATGGCAAGATGTATAATTGTTAAAGAATGATGGATGAACATATATGGAAGGATCCCTAGGTCTATGAATAATAATCTCTAAACATTTTATTGTTGAAGATTATGAAAAAATCCCTAGGTGCAATGGAGAAAGCTTGGAAAAGCCTTTATTATGTGTGTTATTATTTCATCTTTACTAATTTAATGACATCAAAGTAGTTGTGATCCTGAGATACTTGTAGCCATGTCTAAGAAAGAGAAGCAATCCTTATTAAGCATTAAATGTTAGACCCTAATATGAAGAAAAATTACTAGTCATCTTAAGATGAAACTTGGAGTTGATTTTGTTTTGTACTTAGGTGCGAATTATTAAACCAAGAGATCAATATTGGTAAGCTTCCTTTTATTTATGTTAAATCTCTAAAGTTTGTGCTAAGGTGAAATTATTAGCATTAAATTTTATTGTAAAGATGATTTGAGTGGCCTCAAATTCCTAAACAAAGGTCCTATGGTAAGATGAGAGCTCTTGGAAAAACCTTAGAATTAATTCAAATTAATTCAAATAAAAAAAATTATGCATAAGTCAGCCTTCATGTTGGCTCCCTCCTTAACCAATAGACATGTCTCTTCACCATAGGCTCAAAATACTATAAATTCCTAGCCATGATCCTCATTCTAGCAATGCAAGTTGGTGAAGAAGAATATTGAACTCAGATTTGAAGAAAGTATAAGCCAAGAAGGATGAATATTAATGGACTATTGTTTGTAACTTTGTCGAGTCTAGTAGTTTTGTTGACTCTTGAATCTAAGCACCCAGACCTATGGAAAAAGCCTAAAATTTCGACTCTATGATAGGCATGTAATTCAGCCTAGTCTGTGGATTGCATAGAAGTTTGGATATGTAACAAAGCTCCAATTTGCGATAGAATTGTGGCAATATCTTTATTATGGGAAGCACAATTTAGGGAAGAAAAAGTATAGACCATTAACAAAAAATAACAAAATTTACTATGGGAAGCACAATTTAGGAGAAAACATAGTTAGATTGTGACACCTATTCTCTTCCCTCTTTGCTTTAGTTGTAAAATGCATGTGCAAAGGAATGGGAAATCAATTTGGAGTTACATTTTTGAACTATGGCTTGAATGCATACTAGAAAATAATCCTTCTAAATTGTTATTTTTGCATTGTTGAAAAGTTCTTAGAGTATAGAACAATGTTGGGGGGTTAGGAGCTAGCTCACAAACGTTTGACTACAAAAAATATCATTTGATGCCTCAAAATGGCTTTAGAAGGTTCTAAATTCAATTTTCCAAACTAGGTGTTGCCACTAAAATGGGATCTACATGTTAGTTCATCGACTTTTCCACCTATAAAGTACTAGGATAGATGCTAAATTGTATGGTGATTCAATCTAGATCATTGAGGACATTTGGTTTTCTTTTCTTCTTGTATTCCTAAGCCTCTCATGATTCCTCCATGAAAAGGGAGGCTCCTTTAGATTTGGGTTTGAGGTTATACTTCATCACATCAACTAATTGGATTTTGTGAAGAGAAAATGCATCCAAGGAGTGGTCAAAAGAGTTTGTAGAGATATTTAGAGGGATTCTTTTCAAGAAGGGTACTCACTCCATATAGTAGGATAAAGGGAGAGGTTGGAAAATAGTTTATCCTTGAGAGAGTAGGTAGAAACTCTCCTAGGTGGGCTCCAATTGGATCAAAAAATTCCACGTCCCAAGAACCAAATCAAATGTTTTCATAATTTTTTAAATAAATAAGAGAATAAGGAATATTATACTTACTAGAGAAATATTGTTTATTGATGAGTTGCACAGGGTGTTCTTTGTGCTAGTTATGGTGAGACTTAAACATCTCAAGCCTATTTTGGAGGAGTATAGAAAGAAACATCAAATTCCTCATGATATTTTTGTGCCCAAACATTCCACCTACGAGGATTCCTCATGTATTATTATAATTTTAAATAAATACTAAAAAACCAAAACCAAACCAAGAAATCTATCATACTTTGAGTTAATGTTTAGAAAAATCCATTTGAGTTAATTTTTTTTTTATAAGATTGAATTATTTGAATTCATTATAAAAAAAAAGAGGGATTGTAAATGGTGGAAAAACGCTTCAAATGGTTTTTTCAATCGTTCCAAAGGATGTTCCAAAGGCCGACAACTATTAGGATTCATTGTTGCATAAGAGGGACGAGTTACACTGTTCACAAGGTCTGAGTTTAGACCATATTGTTGCGCCACATTATCAGATGCAAGATGACGATTCCCCAACCCATCATTCAGGTAGATTTTTTTCCACAGCCTGTTTAATATCCAAATCCACAATTTTTGCGCTAGAGTAAAGGCACAAACATAAGCAAAATTAGAGTATCTTTGGGAATAGTTGGGCATGTATCAACCAAAAAACCCATTCACAAGACAGAATAGAGAACAATCCATGAGCAGAGCATATTCAATTCCATTGGATGAATATCAACAAGTAGAATAGATCCTCTTGAGCAACACACCGAACACTTTATTTTTGTTGGTTGTGTGTGTACCTTTGCTAGAGGTTGATCTGGAAAGCCTTGTTATGTTTTTGCATGGTAGCTCAGTCATTTATAGGTTGCGTATTGTGCATCTGGACTCACATCTGCCTATGGAAGAAATGGTTTGTGAGTTAAACATTAACCTATGACAAATTTCTCTCAAATATTATTTGTACATGCTAAAAGGGGGCTTGAATTACCTCATTGCCCTGAACATGTAGAATGATGATGATTGTTATTGTCCCTTTGTTGTTCTCTGCATCTCTGAGACTGAGTATGTTCATATCTATATTGTTATCACTGTGGAAATAATAACTTGTGTTGTTGGTGGTACTGACTTATTCTAATAGTCGTCTACAGCCATTCTGTGCACTCTAGTCCACTGGTATTTCTAATATCAACCTCCTTATTTGTTGAAGCATGATAATAATCCAATGCAAAGTGGATATCATTTGTTCCTAAATTTTTTTATCATATATGTTTGGCATTTTTTGTGACATTTATGTTGTAACATTTTACAAGTTACCCACCGTACAATGTCTCCAAACTGTTTGTGAAAGTACCACAGAGAGAAAACCATTAAACTTTGAAAAATGTGTGTGTTTCTTCCAAGATATTCATGGTATGTATCCTACACTTGCAATCATTTTTTAGCCTATAATGAATGCCTTAAGAAACTTTCCTCTCTATTCCACATGTGAGTATCCCCAACAATTTTCTCATAGACATCAAGGGCATTGATTAGTTGCACTAACAATTTTTGTGATTTCATGGCTATTTGTACGTGTAAAATTGTAAAGGCTTCAACCAAGTCAAGCTCTACTTTGTTAAAAAAATAAACTTAGATGTTGACATGATGAAATTAATTCCATGTAGACACCTCAGCCTTCTAGTCCGACCTAGGCAAAAGATTAGAAAAAAATTAAAAATCTAAACTACAAAAACCCTAAAGCTACCATCCAAAATTTCTTGATTACCTTTCTTACCTCATTTCATCTCTCAAAACATACAATTGAATTTTTGGGATTCTGGAGATGAAAACTGCCTGTCAGCATGGGTTTGGACCTGATTTGGCACTACAATTGATTTTTTTGGATTCTGGAGATGGAAATTTCTTATCAACATGGTGTTGGAACTGATGAGAAATTCAGAGGGGAACCCATATATGATTATTGTTTACCCATGTATTTAGAGCCTGATTGTTCATGTATTATGTCCCAATTAACCACTTTCCTAGAACTTTGGTTTTCTATGTCTTGGAACTTGTGTCTCAAGGATATTTTTCCTATTTGCACCCTTGCATTAATGTTATCAGAACAAAAACGATGATCGAACTAGAAAACCCTTTGAAACGGGAACCGGTAGAAAAACATACCAAAAAAACATTTGACCAAAAACACATAAAAATATTCATCTCTTAAACAAAAACATATATATTATGTACATCTATGTGAACCAAACCATTTATACACAAATAAGCAAAAGTTTTCATTTATATAGCTTATTGAGTAGAAAGTGTACTTCCACCCTTAAGTGCAACTATAGATAGAGTGGATAATTTTATTTGAAATTGATCCTTAAAACAATATATTGTCTCTTATATCATATGTGATGGAATCCATGATTCCATATGCAACTTGTCATCCATGCCTATGCTAAAGTAGTTATGGAATATACCTTCAACACAAGAAAAAACACCAGGTGAGATTCCAGCTAATTTACATTTAAGTGACATGGTAATATATATGCATATTGTAATGCAAGTCCAAAAAAATGCCTGAGATACATATCAGCTCAAAAGTGTGGTAAATATAGTTTCAAAGATTCATTAACAAGTGGTATTGTATGTTGCTTAATGCTTTATTTATTTTGTATGTAGGATAATTCAATGGCTCAAAGACGTCCTAGGAGTGAGTTGCAATCAGTGGTGTTATACAACAAAACTAATGATCAAGGAAAATGGATTTCAATGGCAATATCTGTTGGGTCATGGGTAACAATGAAACCATCAACAATTGGAAGCCGTGCAATAAAAAAAAAAGGCATTTGAAGGACATTAACATCCATTGGAAAGGTTTAGTAAAAGGATTTATGATGAGTAATGGTGGACAAAAAGTGGCATAGATTCAAGTGGCACGTGTCTATGACTATAGAGAGATGTCCAAAGATAAAGTTTTTAGTTAACTAGATTTTCCCAAAATTGATTGCGATTGTGAGTATGCATAACCAATTTGGATATCATGTTTTTTTTTATGGTTAATATTTATTGCAAGCTTCTAGGATTTCCACTCTTATTTTTCTTTTGTAGCAACATGAATTATTACATTTATCCTAGATTTATGCATATCAAACTGGAAGGAATGGGAGCCAGCTGAATGCATGACAAGTGTTTTTCAAGCTATTCATTCAAAAATTTGAGAACTACTGTATGCTGGTAAGGATCCTGGATGGTTAAATAAGGAAGGTATTTTCTTTTACAAATATGAATACATTCTTCCGAAAATAATGGCATTATCTAGATATCTCAAAGAAATTCCTTTTCCTTCACTCAATTTATTAGAATGGCCACATGTAGATGAGTATTCGGTAAGTTATTTCTGTTACAAGTGATTTTCAGAAATGAAGATAGGAATGAAAGAAAAAGGTGACATCCACGTACGTAATGGAATTTTCATGCCATTCTCTATGTTTTTTTATATATTTCATCATGAGGAGTCAATTAGGCAAACTGATAAAATTTATGCTACTTCAAAACCTTCCAATGAGCTACTTATAATTGTTTTTTTCACTGGGTGGTATAGAAGAGTACATAACCATAATGCAGAAGAAATTGAATGTAGATTGATTCATGACACGTTGTCTTTCAAGTACATCATTGCGCTATTCTTTGTTGTTAATAGTATCATGATTCTTAATTTTTAGGGTCAAAATAGGCAAAGAGGGAGTTAACTATGAATGTAACAAATCATATACTAATACAAAGTATTTTCATTTGATTCTTTCAGGTATTGGATTTCACGACAAATATTATATCTCTCATTTAAATTTCGTAGGTGGAGATGTGTTTGACAAATGGGAGAATGGGTTTGGGTTTCAAAGGCACAAGATGATGATGACGAAACACATTCTCAAATAGTTTCACTTGATGTTGTAAAAAATGGTGAATTCTTTAGAACATTATCAATGGAGGAGGATTGGACACTTTTTGAAGTTAGAGAACAATTGGAGCTGCAAGAATATTTTGACCACTTTTCATTTGCACACAATGGCAAAATGGTGAGAATGTAAAGACGAATATCACGATTTTAATATGCATACTCAAATTATAAAAAATTATTGGCACATTAAAACTTTATGGAAAATGATTGAATGTATTTTATTGTATTTTTTAGGTGGGAAAAAAACGAGAGCATAATGTGCGTTGCAATCATTGAGTCAGACCTTCTACCATTGAAATTAGGGAATGCTAAAAATTTGTGATTTGAAAATATAAGATGGATAATTAATCCACATTATAAGAGCATTCCATAAATGTAGTGGACATTTTGTTTTGCAAACTCTAGTATTTCTTTTGTTTCTACTATTAAAAATACTATAGCAGTCCATATATGACTATATTGTATGTGGAATTTCTTCCAAATAGTTGAAGTGTTATAGACTTCTAATGTGTATTTCTCTTTTTGTAATTTCCTCCATGTTTATGCGCATGTGTTTTTAGTTTTTTATTCAGTATGGTATAATACATGATTAACATTTGAATATCTTTTATGAACTTTATTTTCACATGTACATCATGATTTACTTGAATTCATTTCTACTAAACTTGAAGTTGATAGTTATTTTTCATCAATCGCACATTGTTAGTTCAATGTTGTGCATGTCCAATGTTCAAGATATTAAAAATTCATATCAAAGCCATTGAATCTAGGAAAAAAATTTGGGTTTAATAATGCACCTTTTGTTCTCAGTTCCCATTTCAAGATAGTTGCAATTCTAGGTTGGGTTGTGTATTCCTATGTTGCAAATTGTTTCATGCCTACAACAAGCCAAAATCAAATGCCCCTCATCATCCAACGGAGGAAACTCGATTGTTGCTACAACCTGTTGTCCCAACGCCTTTTTTAGGCATGACACATGGAATACATTGTGAATATGACTCTCAGAAGGTATCTCGAGCTTGTAATCCACCTCACCTACTCTCCTCACCACCCGGTAAGGTCCATAGCATCGTGGCCGCAATTTTTTTGCACCCTTCTGCTTGATTGAAGATTGTCTGTATGGCTGCAAGCGTATGTATACCATGTCTCCTACCTCAAATTGTATATCCACCCTATTCTTATCAACATATATATTTTTCTAATTTTGGGCCACCTGCAAATTGTTCTTAAGGGCCCAAAGAATATCCTTGCTCTCTTGAACCCATTCCTTTGCCCTCGAGACCTTGCTATCTCTAAATACCATGTCAGAAAAAGTAAGAGCATTGTACCCATAAAGAGCTCAGAAAGGGGACATACCAATGGAAATGTGCTAGGTTGTGTTGTAGTAGAACTCCCCAATATGTAGCCACTTGAACCATGCTCTGACCAATCACGTAGTTTCGCAGGTACCCCTCTATTCATTTGTTCAAAATATTGGTTTTCCGATCAGTTTCAGGATGATAGCTAGTTCTGGGTGTAAGCTCTGTCCCCACCAAATGGAACAACTCTTGTAAAAAATCCCCCATAAACCTATTGTCCCTCACACTCACAATGGTATTGGGGAGACCATGCAACCAAAAGACCTCTTGAAAGAATAATTCAGCCACTTGGGAGGCTGAGGATCTCGATGAAATGGAAAAGAAGTGAGAAAACTCGGTCAATCTGTCAACCACCACATAGATGCAGTACCACCCCTGCGCAATTGGAAACCTAGTGATGAAGTCCATAAATACGCTCTCTCACTTCCTCTCTGGAATGGGAAGTGGCTATAGCAAATCAACTGGGTGTGACAACTCCACCTTGTTCCTCCGACAATCCACGCACTCCCTCACGTGCCTTAGAACATCTCCCTTGAGCCCCTGCCAAGAGAACCTATTCTTGACATCACTGTATGTCTTGAGAAATCCTGGGTTCCCTAACAGTGGAGAATCATGGGCTGCCTGTAGGATCCTCTCCTTCAGCTAAGATCCTAGCACCAGATAGATTCGGTCCTTGTAGTACCTTGATATATTTTGTTTATTTTTGAAAATACCTCGATGAAATGGGATTTTCCCTTGGTGCACTTGTACCCAAGGCTCCTGGCACGTGAAACACAAACTCCTCCTCCTGAGGTCCCTCTGTGTGTCATCATCCAACTCACCACGTCCTCTATCTCTCTGTAGTGGCTTCGCATATCTATTCCCCTATGGGGATGTGGGTCTCGTGGGAACAAAGGCCCAGTTCTTGGGCACTACATCAATCATGTCCCGAGCCCTATAGATGGAATCTTGAAGTGATGTGGGCTTGTAGGCCGTAAGCCAGCCACACAATGGTTCAACAAGTCCCTCCACGAACAACATAATCAACCAGCTCTCTGAAATATTCGTCACCATTACTGCTAGCCTTTGAAACTCAGTGATAAATGCCTCTGTGTTGCTTTTCTGTCTCAAGTGGGCTAGCTCCCTGAAATGAAACTCTGGGTCCTTCCTCTCAAGCCTCTCCAATATCCTTGAGTGAAATCCGTGTAAGAGGTGATGTTGATGTGCTCCGATGTGATCAACCCATGGTACCACCACTCTTGGGCATCCCCTCCCAACTGAAGGGTGGCGAATCATATGGCATATATTTCTCACATGGGGTTCAGATGAAAATATGTGTCCAACTTTTGTATCCATGCTCTGGTTGAACTCTTTGCTGCCCTATCAAAGTTTGGAAGTGTAACCTTCCCTTCTATCCTCTGCACATCTTGGCTAGAAGATCCTCCTCTGTAATGGTTCCCAGTCCCTATAGTATGCCTCTCCTTTAGCTAAATTTAATCACCAAAGGACATCACTTGCTTGATCCGAGCATCCAACCCCTCATACTCATCGATACTGGATGCAACCGAATGAACCAAATCTTCAACTGGGTCTAGTTCCATTTCCCATTCTGGTTCATCTACAAAATGTGGCATCAAGGGATGACCAACCTGCCCACACTAGCGAATGTGTGGGGGCTGATAGGTACAAATGCCTCCTACTCTAGAATCCCGATCACCTTGGGGCTTTGCTTCCCCTTCTGGCCTTCCACCCACTTGTAGCCCCATCACCTGCTGCATCATGTCCATCACGATATGCTCTTGTCTCACCATTTGCTGATTAGTTCTCAGTAACTCCTCCAAAATTTGGTCCTAGCCCCTTGGTCCGGGATGTTCATCCTCCTAATGCTTGTCCATTCCTCCCCTTTGGGCTCCTATGTCGGTATCTAATTATGGATCTGGGTTATCTTCTCTCCCACGGTCTCGACCTCTGCCTCTACCATAGCCTCTCTGGAAAACTAGTCCTTGGTACCTCGGTGTTATCACCTATTCCTATTGCCCACCCTAGCCAAGTACATGCTTTGATACCACTATAATATTCCTAATGAAAACTTTATAATGATAACAAAGGCATGAAAATATATAACACATAAATTTTCAAAAACTCATACACGTTAACCAGAAACTTCTCCAAATCCATAGACTGTCCAATATTTTATTAATATTGATGCTGAGATACAAGTAAGTTGGAGAAAATGCACCTAGGCTTTCACAAGCCAAGATACAAGCATCAGGTGATGAGTACAAGAAATCCCAATAGCTGTAAAAGTTAGATACTTCATAAAATCATGCTTTTTCTCCAAAACTACACTGCTGTCATAATTTTCCCTCTGATTTATCCCCTCTAGACTGCCCAGACAATTCTAGGAATTTTTTAATCTGACCCTTGCCCAAAACTCAAAAAAACCCAAAAAGGGTTTCCCTTGATTCCAACATTAAAAAATGGGCCCCTCACAGCTTGGCCTTCTTCCAATTTTGAATTTTGTCATTGTGGTTGTTGTTTTCAATCATTACTCTACAAACTCCAACAATATTCCTCCAATGGCCCTCTAATTGATTTCCAAACACCCTAGATCCAAACTCCTAGAGATAATGCTACCTCAAAAGGCCTCACTCCAATGACTACGCAATCATGGAGGAGATGACGCAGTCCCTAAATGCAATGGATGAAAACTATGTGTGGTTTGTTCATTTCTGACTGTAGATGCTCCTACACTCCTGAAAATGGACAAGGGACACTCATGTAGCTTCTCTGGACAATCTCCAACACCTCTACTCCACCAATCAACAAGACAACTCATCCCTTTGCATAGTAGTAGCTCCAGACTGCATCCCAAACTCCCAGAATTGTGTGGAATCTGTAGATGGTGCTTTCTCTAGTATAAAAGGTAAAGGAAAGCCTTCCTTGGGTGGCACTTGAAATCCACCAAAGAAAGGTTGAGCTTTTCTCTTTGGGAAGCTCTTGTCCAAAACAACACAATCTTAGCTGAGTTGAAAAGCTAAGGCAATTCGATTTTTCAAATAGAAAAAAGACCCCAATGACTCCTTCATTCCTTTATTTTATAATTGTTGTCCATGCATTCCTTGGGGATTCCTCCATAAATCTAATTTTCCTTATGGAATTCGAATTCCTTATTCCCCAAGTGCATGTTTCATGTGGGCTCCATATTCCACTAGCAGACAAATAAATTATTTCTCCCATGTATTCCACCAAAAATTGCCTTGGGTTAGCCTTAATCACAATTGTCAAAATTTATTTCTTTAGACATTAGGAAAAGCGAGGAAGGGACAATACAGGCTATCAGTTTAAATATAATTCGAGATTGGAACTTCAAGCTTGAATTTTTTGAAACTACCATCCTAAATTGCAGTTAACTTTGATATATAGGGTAAGTATCACTCCAAAACTAATAAAATCAAATAATATGAGTTCTCGAGCAACATCAACAATGGGAAATCAAACTATGGATCAAGTATTGACATGAGTCTATCACATTATTTCATGAACCTTAACTTGTTCTGAGATATCACATTATATTTAAATTCTATCAATGATAAAGCATTCTATTGGATATTTCATTATGGAATCTGAAATACAACCTATAGGCTTAAATGTTGCAACACTATGAATATGTTTTAGCCCTGTTACCCCTCATCTTACATGAGCCTTGCACTTGTGATTTTCATCACAACATGTGTGTTTTTTGTGTCAAAAGGATCAAGCTTGTAGTGTCACATTTCTAGAAATTTTGATTGATAGGAGGTGCATTTGTGTTTTGGCTTTAGAGATGATGATATCTTGTGGTGCATTTGGTGTTGTGATGGTTGTTAGTAAGTGTGGGATGAGATGTACAGGTGTGCTATTGGTGGACTAATTGATGAGTAACATGTGCCTTGTGGTTAAAACTCTTAATGATATGTTGCACCCTCATTCTTTGGTATTGTTGGGCATGTTTGCATTTTTTTGGCTTAAGAGATTAGAGGGAGATTGTTAACACATTTTATGGTCACCTATATATGGTAAACTTTCACGTTTTTATGAATATTTTTATGGTTATTTTTGGTTTTTTCTGGGTGTGCCCAATCCACAAGAACAAAAATTACCTCACTTGTCATCTGTAACTGATAAAAAAAAGTAGGGACAATAGCTAAGCTATTAAAGGGATGGGGAGGGAATCTTTCCCAACCATGTAGGGGCTGATAGCTAAAAAAAAAAAAGATATCTCACAATATTTTTGGCAAGTGAGTCTTGAAGGCAGCTCCCGAGCAACATTTAAATGAAATTTATAATGGAGAGGCACCTCCCTTGCCTCTTGTCTTTGGTAGTTGTTCTGGGTTGAAATAATTCAATGCTATTTTCAAGTCTTGTCCCATGAAATTTGGTTTTTTTTTCATATTCCTTGCTGTCACATGCTTGTTTGACATTCTGGTGTACGTACAACACTTGTAAATTTAATCTACAGTCATCTTGCCCCTTGAAATTGGCATCTTGAGTGACTATGTCCTGTTAGGGTCCCATGATTTGGCAGATTGGCAGACCAAATGACAGGGTAACATGGAACCAAGCTTTGGAGTCCGAGGACCTAGCCTCCCTAGACTCAGAAAGGGATCTCTCTATTGGGTGCAAAGGATGTGTTGTTTTTTCTCTAGGGTTTTTATTTTAGGCTAGTTATTAGGAGTAGGGTTTATTGATTGTTTTGGTTGGGAAAGATGGTCAAATGGAATAAGAGGAGTGATATGATGTCAAAGCCATTGGGCTATGGATTCAAGTGAAAGTCAAGAGTTTCTAAATGATAAAACAGAGTGTGTTGCAGGGCCGTTTTATCAGGGTGAATGGATCCTTAAAGCGATGTATGATGGTGTAATAAAAATTAAGTTTGGGAAAATACTAAGAGGTCTTACACATATATAATTTGAAGCATAACTCATGAGGTAGGCCAAACCAGTGATCTCATTGAACAATACTCAAACTGATGAAAATTCCAGTGAAACATAGAAGCATTAGAACTCCTAACTTTAGAAATTCACCTTCAAATTTTGGGAAAACATACAAGATTTAAACAAATAACTTAATTTAGGAAGAGGGAACTCCTAAACATCATATTTCAAGTTATTGGGAACTCTGAAACAAGTTGACAAGCATGGACAAAGAGCAATATCGAACGAGACCTCTTTATCTTATCCTAATCAATCAATATTCCATAGAAAGGCTTCAAGATATGGCTTTGAGAACTTCAAATAAGCATAGCATACCATAAATATTACTTCTAAGCTAACATAATAACCATGCATGAAACAAAAACAATTTTTGGTGGACCTAAGGAGCAGTAAATAATTCTTTAAGATGGCCAAAAGAGAAAACATGAAGGCTATAACAAAAAGGAGGACTGAGGTGCCTCAAAGAACATGTCTCAACCTATACTTTTATGTTTAATAGTAGCTAAGAAACATGAAACATAATGATAACAAAGGAAACAATAGACAAATTAGGAAAATATCACCATTCACCAAGCTATGGAATCTTGCAAACAAGCTTCTCCATCATCCAAGCAAACAAGTCATTCATCCACTTCACAAAACCAATTTCTTCTCCAAGCTCATGAAACCATGTATATTGCTCTTGAAGTTCATCAAATGCCAAAAAAATACATAGTGGCCTCATGATCTATTTATGGAGAAAATGAGGACTAAAACCCTAAATGTGGTAGGAAAATGTCAAATATGGTCGTAAATATCATTTATGGCCAAGAGACCATGCAAGGCCCAAGGCACATAATATCCTAAGAAATGAGTGCCAAAATAAATATTTGCACCTAATTCTAGCTTAATTTTCCTTAAAAAGCTCAAAATATCTATTTTCAATAAATGAGTGTGTTTTGTTGAATTTTGGTCCAAAACACACTAGGCAGCATCTGTGCGTAGCACCACTTTAGCAGAAAATGGGGTCTCTTGCAGCTTAGTTTTGGACCCCTTCCCGACACCGGATTTGGCTCCGTGATGGCCCGTTGGAAATCTTGGTGAGTCTAATTTCCAGAAATTCTTGATTTGTGCTGAGTGGATGCCATTGTCCTGTCCAAAAATCAAATCTCCCAACACTGCTCTGTGCGCAGCACCTAGTCTGAAAATGAGGTAGAAAGGTCAAATTTTTTATTTTTTTTGACATTTTGAGGGGTTAAAAATGCTCCAAATGATTTGAAAATTGGTGAGCAGACTGTTGGTGATGTGAGAAGTCCAAAAATTCAAACTTTGAGAGCTTAGGATGCACCAATGTTGTGCGTAGCGCCTAGGGTGTTGCGCTCTTAGGTGTCAAATTTTGGAAAAAACCAAAAGTTGTCCAATTTGCCTCAAACTTGGTGGAGAGATCCTTAAAGCATTTAGATAAGCCTATGAAAAATATTCAGTTGTATCTCCAATTTTTTCTTGGTATTTACTTTATTTAAGTGTTCAAATTTCAATGCCCCTTTAC
This sequence comes from Pinus albicaulis, assembly GCA_034641835.2. Lineage (NCBI taxonomy): Eukaryota > Viridiplantae > Streptophyta > Pinopsida > Pinales > Pinaceae > Pinus > Pinus albicaulis. The sequence goes on along the minus strand of CM076584.1, from coordinate 429,732,219 downwards.
TGATTTCTTCATTTTCACTTTGTTCTTCTTTTTAGTTACTTGCTGCACTTCTCTCATTATCACTTTTCTTAGCATGAAAATCACTCTCTTCTTTGTCTTCCCCATCTATTTGCCCTTTATCTTGTTATCTTTAGTGTTGTTTCCTTGGTTTTGGATTTGATCATTAGCCTCTGTATCTGTTTCACTTTGGCCCTGTCCTTCATTGATGTCTTCTCCTTTGTCATTTCCTGTACTATCCATTTGATTTTATTTTGTGATAAAAATATGACTAGTTTCATGACAGTCATGATTATCCTTTTAGCTGCCTTTCTTATTGAATGTCTTATCAGTGTCATTGTCTTTGTCCCTGCCTGCTTCTTCAAAATCAGTCCCAGCGTCATCATCTATCTGTTCTTGATCTTCTATTTCCTCAGCATCTTTCTTGATCCCTTTACCTTTATCATCTTTGGTCATTCTGTCACTGTTTGCACTTATCATTGTTCTCACTGTTATGTTCATGTACCTTGTTTCTTGGTTGTCTTTTTTGTTTTTATCTTGTTCATCCTGAATACTCACTTTGGGATTGATCAAGTGATATCACTATTATCATTTTTTTGCTTCAATTGCTCTTTTCTTCCTCTTTTGGAATACAAATTTCATTCCTCTCTTCCATGTCATTATCTTCCCCTCTTTTGTTATGCTTAGCTTCTGCCTCACTGTCTTCTACCTTTTCTTCTTTCTCATCACTCTCTTTCATGCCATTATCATTCTCTTGGTTTATTTAAAATTTGTCTCTTCCAAGCTGTTGTCATCTCCTTGTACCTCCTTTATCTTTGTCTTTGACTCACTGATTCCTCTTTAGATATGGTGGCTGGTTTAGAGGCAAAGTATTCTTAAACTTCGTTTGAGAGCCTTTAGGTCAAAGGATGGCAATGAGTGATGGAAGGGAAACTTTCGCAAATGAGGGTCAAATGAAAAAGGTCTGGGACAAATTCAGAGTTTTTAGGAGGAGTTTTATGAGCAATGAGTATATTTAGGCTAAGGCAAACCTTTAATTTGTAAATTTTTCCTTAGAAAGGTTTAAACATTTTATCTTTACTGATATTAGGGTTTGGTCATCTTAAGCCTTAAATGTCCTCCTTGTTCATGAAAATATTTCTTGCAAAATGAGTCAATCAACATTTTTTGACTGAAGGTGTAGCTTTGGAGGAAAAAATATTTTTGGTTTTAGCCTTTTGAGAAAATTGGGTGAAAGGCTGGCTGTACGTAGCTCCCGCCCGACTGCTCGTTCAGGTTGGATCGGGCCTGTCGGGCCTGTCGGAGCGTAGCATTGACGTTTAGGTGGGCAGTTGGGCCATTCTGGACCTATGCGCAATGCCAGTGCCAGGCACTAGGTGTGTAGCAAGATGTTAAATAACACTGCAGCTACCCTTTCTGTGCGCAGCGCCGAGGGCCAGGTGCATAGCACCAGCCTCGGTGCACAGTGCCTGCAAAATTTCTCAAACTTGCACAAAAACTTCAAAAATCCTTTCCAATGGTTTGCTTATTTTTTGCAGGGGTAAATGAGGTGTGGAGGAGATTGAGGAGACTTCATATTCTTCTTTGAAAAAAAATCTTGATGCCCAAAACCCATTTTTATAAGGTTCATCTTCCTTACATTTTCTCATTGTGCTTTGTGGCTTTTTGTCCCTGTAGGTGGCAACTTTGGCATAAAATGTTTCTGTTCTTTGCTAGAAACCCCTAGATGTCTTCCTTTTGCTCTTAAAAACCTTCAACAAGTTTAAACAAGTGCCTTTAAACTATTTTGAACAATAAAAACCTCTTTATGACAATTTGACACCTGCAAACAACAGATTTTTGTGATCCTTTGACATATCTTCCTGGGATTTACCTTCTGTCATGTTTTCTCTTTTGAAAAAATCGAACAATTTGCTAGGATGAAAACCCTAGTAACAAGCATGAATAGCCTCTTCTCAGTTTTTGTATGGGCAACCATTGTGAGAAAACACTTGGCCTGCTTTTCTTTATCAATTTTCCTATAGGTAGTTTATCTTAACAGTCCTACAAAAATGTCATTTTATGACTCACCTATCTTTTGCAGAATATACCTTGATAAAGAAACTATTTTGGAGGCCTTACTATTCTTAAACCAGCCACATGCATGTTCCTAGTTTTCAGATGATGTATGTTAATGGTGGAGGTGAGGTGTCTAAACCATTTTTGTGCTTTTGCTAGCCACTTTTGTTCTTGCAGGTGCCCACACAATTATTTCTTTAGATCAATGTCTCTTTTGAACTTGGACAGATTATTTTATCAGTAATGATCCATGTTTGTTAGAGTTTCCTCCTTTGACATTTTCTTCCCTCATGCTTGCCTTCTTTGATAATTTTGAAACTGCTTTTGACTGTTGCTTTGAGAAAATAGACCCTTGAACTGATATTTTTCATCCTTTTGTTGATACTATTCATCCTCTTTCCTCCTTTGTTATAGTGGAGTCAATGCCTTTTTACAAACCCTAGGAGATAGTTTTAAAACCTTTTGAAACCATTTATTGTGATGAAGGAGGCTTCTTTGTCACTATGTGACCATCTTTGTCCATCTTCCCAAACTCCTAGGTTTTAGGGCTTCTTAGGGAAAAGAAACTAGTATTGTCTTCTAATTTCTCAAAAACTTCACACAACTCACCAATAATTCCTAAAGTCCTTCAATGTGCACTTTGAAGGAGTAGAGGAGGCCTTTGCCTTTGTAACCCTAGGACTGATTCCTTGTTTGGTCAACACTATTCTAAAACCCCGACTTTCATCAAACACATGCTTGTTTCTTTCTCCTTGCTATGAATGGTTTTCTTATGATGATTTTATCTTTTACCTTACCTTATTGCTAACCTAATGGTTTTTTTAACACTTTTGCAGAAATGTAAGAAAAGGGCAGTTGTCCTTTTGCAGATTCATGTCTTTAGGCTAAAAACCTTCCTTGAATGATCTCTTTGGTGAAACTAGGACAAGATGACTTGTCTCCTTTTTCGAATGTATTTTCTTCATATAGGAAAACAAATTTTATAGGGCACCAAATCCATGCTATGACTTTGTGAAACCCTAGGTGACCTAGTGGAGGCCTTCTTGGACTTGGTTTTTGGATTGAGACCTAGACCTTAGGTTTATCAAGTGCCAGACGAAGTTTAGGATAGATTGATGTATTGAAAATCTGAAATCCAATGTACTTGATTTATCTAAATAGTCCACAGAGATAGTTTGAGACTATCAGTGTTTGAGAGTACCTTGGGAGACACAACAAGGTTGTTTGTTTGGTGGGTTTAGGTAGCAATGGGGGGTTTTTTAGGCAAAAAAAAACATAGGATTTGGGCCAAGGTTAAAGGTATATAGACAGGAAGAGTGACAAGCTACTAATAGTTTTTCTGGGACTGGTAAGCAATGATAGACATGGTGGAAAGATGAAATAGTGAAAATTTATCTTTAAGGATGATGAAGGCAGTGAGATTTCTAGAACTCACTATGTTCAAGAACTTTGTTTCTAGAAATCTAGGGAAAACATTTAGTCATCTATGTAAGAAAAAATTACTGATGACCTACAATGGCTCCACTTGGGGAGGGTAGCTCCTTTTCACGAGGTGTCCAGAACTTCAAATTTCTAGCTTTATGAAGACCAGTGCCTCATCCATTGGGCATATTTTACCTCTTTCTCTTGTTGATGCTTGCTCAAATCTTATGATATCAATAATCTGAAAGACATGATTAGCTTAAATCCATCTCTACCGACCCAACCTACTTGCCTAACATTTTTTCTTCTTCAGGTGCATTTGGACTATCAACCTTGACACATTTTTGTTTTTGAAAGAAAAATAAACTATCTACTTGTACCTTATGTCTTCTGAGAGCTCAGATTAGGCTGATGAACTCCTTTGATTCTCTACCGATACTATTCAACTGTCAAGGTTAAGCTGTTTGACAAGATTTATTCATTAGGCTACAAACATAAAATTAAAAACATGGCTAAATGAGGATTAGACAATCTTATTTACCATGGGTTTGTGGCATAAAAACAAGTTGCACACAAATATTATTTTTGTACAAAACAGGACTAGAAAAACTAAGGCTAGGATACATTGTTTGTTACTCATCCCTATTTTTCTATTTTGTTCTGTTTTAGGCATGTGGAACCAATATATTTCTACGTAATCTATCTTTTTGAAAAGTCAAGCTTGAATAATTTGACCCATTATCTTTCACTAACTTATCAAAAAATAAATTTAAAACATGCTTCAGCCATGATTAGGCTAGATGACTGAAACAAGACTCCTTTATGCACTAGTAGTGGTATTTATATTTACACACTTTTGGAATTTCTATTTTTTGGGTTTGGGGCTTTACCTCTTTTCAAATCTGCCCTCTTTTCCATTTTTCTGTTTTGTATTTTTTTGTGATTTCTCTCAATATCTTTTCATCAAACAATGATATGTACAATGAATGAAAAATTCAAACTAAGACTTTAAATGGCCATGGTATTTTATTACCCTCTCTTCCCCAAGATCATCTACCAACCCTTTTTCATTCAGTTCTTGCAGATAAGGAACATGCCTATCTATTTTTGGGGGCATGGTGCAAGATTTCTGCCAAGAATTTTCAAATATGCCAAGTTCTCCTTTATACTCCTTCTTTGAGTTTTGTTCCCAAACCTTGTTTCTATGAAAGAGACTTTCTAGGTGAAAAAGGCCATCCTTATCAGTTTTTAAACTAATGACAAAGTCATCAATGTAAATCATAATGACAAAGTTGGTAATAGGAGCTGTGGCTTATTGGAAGGTGTCTTTAGCTTTCCTTATTCTAGAAAGAATTTGGTCAAGCATGTATTCATCCCAAGGAAATTTGAAAATGTCTTTGTGTTGATTGATTTGAGGGGGTATCCTCTCATGAAAACCTGAAACACTACCAATAAAAGTCACCTTGTTAGAAATTTCTATTTTTGGCATAGGATAACTTATTTTGGGAAAAGGGTGTTTGTATTCCATGGAGGGTTTGAGTAAGTGTCTAAATTCCATACACAATATGCATCCTTTGGTTTTCTTAGTTAGTAACAGGATTTGTCCAAAGGTTTTATAGTTCTTCTTGGAAAGAGGTCTCTTTGGAACAATGTCTATGTCATCAGGTTTTGAGCTTTTACTTCTATAAACAAAAGCATCCTGAAATTTCTTGCATAACCTCAAATACGTTATTTTTGTGTGTAATGGCAAGGTTTTGGATAAGTTAATCACCTTGGGTGTTCTTAGACTACCTATATTGTATCCCACTATATCAGTTGCAACAAACATCCCTTTAGGATTGATGGCCACATCAGTGAGGGTCAACAGCTTTTCAGGAGGAATAAGACTCTCTGATAATGAGGTATCTAGATAAGGTAAGAACATAAGATTTCTTCGATTCGGATCACCTAAGATTTTTGTTGTATGAGGGCATCTTAGCATTTTGGAACAGGTAAAATGGAAAGTTTGGGTTTCTGATGTTTGCCCTCCCCTTGAGCGACCTGATCTACATGTCAAAATGACCATTGGTTTTAGGATTTCATTATTATTCTATAGAGAGTCAAGTTTTATTTTCTCATTATGTGTTTGTCCAAGATTGCTAAAGGTCTGAACACTGAGTTCTCTATGTAAAAATTGATTTGACTGTTGTAGTGTGTCTTGATGTGTTTCAACCTCATATACCTGCTCAACATTATCTTCCTCATTATATAGTATGAAAGATTCAAGATCTGAGTGAATAGAATAGAGAGGAGTGTTGTCTGGTCTGTCCTGACTGCTAATCATATATTTCATATGTGATTCTCGGTATAATCTTATTGTTTGATTGAAAATAGGGATGGTTGCATAGGACATATCTAGTTTAAGGTTCCCTCGAAGCTTGGCTCCCCAAGATCTGGATAGGAGCATGCCATACTTGGGAGGAATATCTGCCACTACTATGTCCATGACTAGATTCTTTGCAAGCACTTGTGCCAAGTTAACACAAAGGTCCTTAGTCAGGCCCAAACATTTGACCCTACTAGAATCGAAGGAGTACAGGTCTTTGTAAGGTTTAGTTATTTCTAGGCCTAACCTCTCCATCACAAATTTGGGCATGAGATTGTCAGAGGCACCAGAATATAGCATGGAATTATGTAAAATTTTATCATGTATGTTTAGGCTGATATAGAAAGGGGGAATGGCTCCTTCCTGATAATTTCCTTTTATTTTGGGTCCAAACAACAACTCATGTGTGTCATCAGCCAAGTGTAAAGTGTCAACATCATTTCCTATGTTTAGTACCTTCAACATCTGAGATCTATATATGGTTGAGTAACCAGTTCAATGAGGGGCATATTTATCTTGATTTTGGCAATCTCTCCATCAAAACTTAAAGGTACTAGTGTTTTAGACGTATTAACATCAAATTTATCAACCATGATCTTTTCTACATTCTTCATTTGTTGATCCTGATTTGGAGTTTTATTCAAAATGGTTTTCTTAGGATCACTAGTGGAGGTACTAAGACAACTAAGGTCTTGGTTTGGCAGGCTGATTTTTCCTCTATTTGCTTCATCTTTTTTAACCATAGTGTTGACATTCTCTACTATTTTCTTATAGGTTTTTTCAGGTGCTTTCTGGACAGTAGCCTCTATTTGGTCTTTCTTGGTTGAATCTAGGTATTTTTTTCTCCTAAGATCATATTTCTTATGGATTTCCATGATGGAATTTTCAAACCCCAAGTGGTAGTCTTCAAATTGTTCAGTGTTTGTGTCAGTTTGATCTGAGGAAAAGAAGCTTTGTTCTTCTTCAGTGAGAAAAAAATCCTCTTCATTATCAGAACCTATTAGATTTATATGGCTTTCTTCAGGTTCTATAATTTCTCCTTCATCTTCATCTACACAATTTTGTTGAAAGGGAGGTCTGATTTGTTGGTCATTTTCCCTTTGTTTGATTTAAGGGGTATCTCTTCTGAAGTTTTGAGTTCTGTTTCAATTTTGGGAGTTGACTTGTTTGTCTCTAGGAGGTTCCATCTCATTTAAGTTTATCTCCTCTATCATTCTCTCCATAGTCCTCATTAGGCTGTCTAATTTAGAATCAGAGGAAGAGGTTGAAGGCATAGTTTCATCTTCGTAGGTTACTCTCCTTTCTGATTTCAGCCTAGCTCTTTTTTCAATTAAGTTTACCTTTGCACTAATAGTTGTCTTTTGCATTTATTCTAAGGTTTCAAAGTCTCTTTCTCTTAATTGGAAAGTCATGTCAGGATCAAAACCTTCAGGGAATTTCACTAGTGCTAAGCCTAGTGGAGGTTTCATGTGAGGTGGGAGGGAGTTGTAAACACTATTAAACCTGGTGCAATAGTCTTGCACACTTTCCCCTACATTCCTTTTAGGGTTATTGTATTCATACAATATTCGGAGGAGTTTTTTCTTGCTTTCCCATTTGTTTATAAAAGTTTGGTAGAGGGAAGTGAGGTCATGTATTGAATTAGGAGTGAATTCTTTGAACCATTTTGTTAGGTCCCTATATCACTAGTATAGTCTCTTATTATTGTTAGTGTAACCCCCTTATTGTTATTATTGAACCCTTGTAACCCCCATTTTGTTATTATTGTGCCCTTAAATTATTATTGTTAGGTCGGCTAGGATTACATTGTGGCCCACTAGGATTACATGATGGCCCCATGGACTCCTATATATAGAAAGGAGGTTTTGTAAATTGTATCATCCAAGAATTGTTCATTTATGTACTGTATTGGAGGTTGCTTCCTCGAAGTGGCTTATTTCTAAGGCGTTGATATCTCTTTTCTTCTATTTTTGGAGCTGGTTACACAACATTTGGTATCAGAGCTTTGGATTCTAGGGTTTCGCTGCTCCAAACAGGTCATCGTGGCATTTTCGCTATAACTTTTTTTCTACGAAGTTTCAGAAGATGAAATTTTTAGGGTGCGAAGAAAAAATCCTGAGGAAGCTTGTATAAAAATTTCAGAGTTTGGTTCGCAATAATTTCGGAGATATGATCTGTGGAAGTCAGGTATTTTTTCAGGCTCCTAAACAGGTCATCGTGGCATTTGCGCTATAAATTTTTTTATACGAAGGTTCAGAATCTGAAATTCATATGGTGCGAAGCTGAAATCCTGAGGAAATTCATAAAAAAATTTCAGAGCTTGGTTCGCAATATTTTTGGAGATATGATCTGTGGAAGGTAGTACTTTTTCAGGCTCCTGAATTTCATCTCAAAGAGGTGATCGTGGGAAAAGTTCAATAACTCTCTCTCTGGAGATTGGATTGGAGTGCTGTCAAAAGTGGTCATAAGTACACGGCCTGTAGTTTCTTGGATATCAATTTCAGAGACAAAGAACAAAAAAGTGACACGTGGCAAGTCGTACAAGTTCGCTCTACTGAACCAGTCCAAAATTAGGTCATTGTGGGAGATTGGACACAAATTTGTCTTGGAGAATCCAAATCAGGTCATACCTGTGGCATTTGAAAGAAGCTTCAGAGGGCTAGTACAGGGCTGAATTTCAGATATCGAAGATTTTCAATTACAGAGATAATTGAATTTCAATATCGATCTCCTAAAAGCTAGTAAAAGGTGTGTATTTTTTTTCCGAATTGCATAAGTCTTGTTTGAAGAATCAAGTTGAATTGATTCCAAGGGCATAGTGTAGAATATATATCAGTATTGTATTCTAAAATGGCCCCTAAAAAGAATTCAACACCTATTAAGCCTTCAGAAGGCTCTACTATGACTCATGAAGATGAAGAATGGCAACAAGACATATCAAAATTACAAGAGCAAATTTCGCTCTCGCAAAGAACAACAAAAAATGAAATGGAAGTTTTGAAGAAAGGCGTGGAAACTAAGATGGATGGTTTGAAGAAAGGCGTGGAAGCTAAGATGGTTGGGTTGGAAGCTAAGATGGATGGCATGGAAGTGGGCATGGAAGCTAAGATGGATGACATGAAAGACAACATAGAAAACATGAAGAATGATCTAAAAGCATACATGGAAGGCTTGATGACAAGCTTAAAACCAGAAATGATTCCTAATGGCGGAAATATAGAAGAAGAACCTCATGATGAGAACAAAATAAATGTTAATCATGATTTCATAAACTCGAATGTTGGCGGGAAGAACCACCATATTCCAAAAATGGATATGAGGGAGTTTGATGGAAAGGATCCTGTAACATGGATACTACAGATGGAGCAATATTTTGATCTCCATAACGTGCAAAACACACAAAAGGTACGCATTGCAACTTTACATTTAGAGCAAAATACATTTGTATGGTATCGATGGCTTTGCTCCCGTAAAAAAATTGTGACTTGGTCAATTTTTACGGAGGAAATGATAGCACATTATGAGAATACAAAGAGCAACACCTTCTTTAGCCAATTGATAAGTCTCAAACAAAAAGGTTTAGTGGGGCAGCACATTGAGGACTTCCAAAAATTGAATATAAGGGTAACTGATATTCCAGAGGAACACAGGATCGATCTCTTCATAGGCACTTTAAAGGATAACATCCAACATGAAGTTCGTGTTTTGGAACTAGATTCATTGGAGAAGGCATTCAAGTTGGCAAGAAAAGTTGAATGTAAAATAATGGCGACAAGGAAGCCTACCACTCAATTCTATAAAGAAGGAAGTGTTGCTACGCCTAGATTTCCACAACCTACAAGGTTGACACCACAACAATTGGAAGAAGAAAGAGCAAAAGGGCTTTGCTATAGTTGTGATAGCAAATACACTAAAGGTCATAAGTGTGCTGAGAAGAAATTATTTTACATAGATTGTGAAGAGGAAGAAAATGAACAAGAAGAGGATATACACCAGGAACCAACCCTAGAAGAGGAAGAAATGAGTCCGATCATATCGTGTAATGCATTGGCAGGAATTACCACTCCTCAAACTCTCAAGATAGAAGGACATATCAAGAAGAAAAAGGTAATAGTGTTGATTGATTCAGGTAGCACCCATAATTTTATTCATTGTAAGGTAGCCAAGGAATTAAATTGTTTCCTATACCCAGCACCAGAATGTCAAGTGATGGTTGCAAATGGAGGAACTATAAATTGCTCGGGAAAATGCCATAATATCAAGCTAACCATGGGGGAATATGTATTGACTAGTCCAATGCTTTCCATTCCTATGGGAGGTGTTGATGTTGTACTAGGAGTACAATGGTTACAATCTTTCGGGACGGTAGCTTTTAATTTTCAAGAACTTTTCTTGAAATTTTTTTCAGAAGGAAAGGAAGTCGAATTACGGGGTATTGAAGGGAAGCCGGGAAGGATAATAAGCTCTAATGTCATGACAAAGCTTCTAAAGAAAGAACAACGAGGCGTAATTGCACAATTATGCTCACTAGAAGTTCCAACATCAAAATCATCTATTTCTCCAGATCTCCAACAAGTCTTGGACAATCATTCCAAGGTGTTTGAAACTCCCAAAGGACTCCCACCTATTCGTGATCATGATCACGCTATTCATTTGATTCCAGGAAGTGTTCCTCCAAACATCAGGCCTGATAGATATCCTTACTTCCAAAAAAGCGAAATTGAACGTATGATTGCAGAAATGTTAGAGGCGGGTATAATTCAACCCAGTCAAAGTTCTTTCTCTGCTCCTGTAGTATTGGTACACAAGAAGGATGGATCATGGCGAATGTGTCCGGATTATAGGGAGCTCAATAAGCTCACCATTAAAGACAAATTTCCCATTCCTGTGATTGATGAATTATTGGATGAATTACATGGAGCAATTTATTTTACCAAGTTGGATCTTCGTTCAGGATATCATCAAATTAGAATGAAGATCGAAGATATTCCAAAAACAACATTTCGAACTCATGAGGGTCATTATGAATTTTTGGTCATGCCTTTTGGCCTTACCAATGCACCTTCTACATTTCAAGGGTTGATGAATTCCATTTTCAAACCCTTCCCTAGAAAATTTGTGCTAGTATTTTTTGATGATATACTAATCTACAGCAGGTCTTGGAAGGATCATGTTGAACATGTTGACAGGGTGCTCAAACTATTGCAGGAGAAGCAATTATATGCAAAAAAGTCCAAATGTTTCTTTGGAGTACAAGAGGTGGAATATCTGGGTCATATTGTATCTCACGAGGGTGTTAAAGTAGACCCTAACAAAATTAAAGCCATTAAGGAATGGAAAGTTCCCACAACCATAAAGCGGTTGCGAGGATTTCTCGGGTTAACAGGGTATTATCGCAAGTTTGTTAAGAATTATGGGAGAATAGCAGCACCTCTAACAACATTATTGAAGAAAGATGCATTTTCATGGACTCCTGAAGCAACTAAGGCCTTTGAACGCCTTAAAGAGGCAATGTGCCTAGCACCGGTCTTAGCTACACCAGACTTCACAAAAACCTTTATTGTGGAATGTGATGCCTCAGGAAATGGAATTGGTGCAGCTTTAATGCAGGAAGGAAGACCCATTGCTTTTGAAAGTCGTCCAATCAAAGGAAAGTATTTACAGAAACCTATTTATGAGAAGGAAATGTTAGCAATACTGCATGCACTAAAGAAATGGCGAACTTACCTAATGGGAAGACAATTCAAGGTAAAAACTGATCATGATAGTCTTAAACACTTTTTGGAACAAAGACTATCTTCAGAAGAGCAGCAAAAATGGGTCACAAAGATGTTGGGTTATGACTTTGAAATAATCTACAAAAAAGGAAAGCTTAATGTTGTTGCAGATGCACTCTCAAGAAAGAATGAAGAGGTGGAAGCATTGCTTTGTGCCATTTCTATTCTCCAACCAGATTGGATAACCGAAGCAAGAGATGAATGGAAGAAGGACAAAGATGTATGGACACTCATTCAAAAGTTGCAGCAAGATCCTAGTACATCTGATACATTTAGATGGAAAATGATTCCTTATGGTACAAAGATCGCTTATATCTTTGTAAGAATTCCCAACTAAAACAAAAGATTCTTCTGGAATTGCACACTTCTCCTCTAGGAGGACACTCGGGATTTTTAAAAACTTACCACAGGGTGAAGAAAGAATTTTTTTGGGATGGCCTTAAATCTGATATTCAAAATTTTGTGGCGGAATGTTTGGTTTTCCAGCAGAATAAAGTGGAAACAATTAAGACCTCGGGACTTCTACAACCTTTATCCATTCCAAGTCAACGTTTGGAGGAGATTTCAATGGATATTATCACAGGTTTACCTAAGTCTGAAGGAAAGAGTGTCATCATGGTGGTAGTTGATAGACTTACCAAGTATGCACACTTTTGTGCATTATCTCATCCATTTAAAGCAAGTACAACTGCTACTACATTTATGGACACAATTCAAAAGCTACATGGAAACCCAAGGGTTATTGTGAGCGACAGAGATCCCATTTTTACTGGAAATTTTTGGATGGAGTTATTTTCTTGTTTGGGTACTCAATTAGCTCATAGCTCATCTTATCATCCTCAATCTGATGGTCAAACCGAGATAGTAAATAAATGTTTGGAAGGATATCTTCATTGTTTTGTATCTGATAAACAAACACAATGGGTCAAGTGGTTACCTCTCGCTGAATGGTGGTATAACACTTCCTTCCATACCGCAACAAAAATGACCCCATTTATGGCACTTTATGGATATCATCCACCATCGATTACATCATCTTTAAGGGAAAATTCGAAGGTTCAAGCAGTCGAAGATCACATCGAGCATCAGCAAGAAGTTCTCCAACTCTTAAAGAATAACCTGAATTTGGCACAAAATCGAATGAAACAACAGGCAGATCAACATCGCAGCGAGAGAAGTTTTGATGTAGGAGATTGGGTATTTTTAAGGCTACAACCATACAAACAAATGTCCCTCAAGCAAGCTAAGAAAGATAATAAATTATCGCCAAAGTACTATGGTCCTTACAAGGTGTTGCAAAAGATTGGTACTATGGCATACAAATTGGAGCTTCCTGCTTCTTCGCGAGTACATCCAGCTTTCCATGTTTCATGCTTAAAGAAGGTTATAGGTGAAAATCTTCCAGTTCAAACAGTATTGCCAGAACTTGATGGGGAAGGGAAAATCATATTGGAACTTGAAGCAGTCATGGAAAAAAGAACTCGACAACTACGGAATCGATCAATTTCAGAGTATCTCATCAAGTGGAAGAACTTACCCACTGAAGATTCTACATGGGAGAATGAGAATTTTATACAGAAGCACCCAGAGCTACTCAAGTGTTGAGGACAACACTTTTTTTGAAGGAGAGGGGCATGTTAGGTCCCTATATCACTAGTATAGCCCCTTATTATTGTTAGTGTAAAACCCCTTATTGTTATTATTGTACCCTTGTAACCCCCATTTTGTTATTATTGTGCCCTTAAATTATTATTGTTAGGTCGGCTAGGATTACATTGTAGCCCACTAGGATTACATTATGGCCCCATGGACTCCTATATATAGAAAGGAGGTTTTGTAAATTGTATCATCCAAGAATTGTTCATTTATGTAATGTATTGGAGGTTGCCCTCTCGAAGTGGCTCATTTATAAGGCGTTGATATCTCTTTTCTTCTAATTTTTGAAGTCGGTTACACAACATTTTTTTTGGCCTCTCCTCCTAGGCTTTGTGCAAATATTCTCATTTTAAGGGTTTCTTCCTCTATCTCCATGTAATCAAAAGCATCATTGATTCTATCTACATGATGTTAGGCAGTAATGGATTCAACCCTGGTAAAATGAGGGGTCTTAGATTGATAGTCATTTGGCAAAGGCACTAGGGTTTGGGGTAAGACCAAAGGTGCATACCAAGCTGCCATGATGGGAGCTAATGGAGGATTTACAAGAGGTGGGTTTGTGAGAGGGGGTGTAGGATGAAGTGAAGTGGTTTTCACATTGGTGGTATGGATGGGTGTGGTGGAAGTACTTGGACCAAAAAACTGGTTTTGAGTAGATTTGTTATGGAAAGAGCTGAAGTGATGGAGAAGATGAAAGTCAGGTGGTGTGGAAGGAGAGGCTTCTCTGCTGAAAATCTAGTGCAAATATAAAGGTTGAAGTTCAGTTTGGTCAATATCAGTTTGAGACCTGTTTCTAAAGAGGTTCCTGGTATGGTGTAAGTCAAATTGGGGATCTTGCAAAGTTGTGAGATTTTCAGGTACAGAGCTTTTTCTATGGATGGTCCTCACAATGGTTAAGTTTCCAAATCTAAAATTTTGCCACAAAATCTTCTCTAGGTCATCAACTATGTTGGGAGGGTTTGGGTCCGAATGAGATCTGGTACTGATCCTATGTGAAGCTAGATTTCAAGTTTCAAAATTCAGAGAGGCTGAAAGTTTTTTGTACTTTTTCTTAAGGCTAACCTCTCTTATGTATGGTAATTATTACAGTATATGAATGGATTCATAATCTTATTAGGATTATTTTGAAACAACTCTAAGAAGTCAAATGAGTGCTAATGAAGTAATAGGCCTACTGGAGGCTAGTGGAGTCTCCAGGTGGAAAGTTTTAGCTTTTTTGAAGGTAAAATGTATTATGGTCCACCACCAATAAGTAATAAGAACCAATCTAAGGGAGTTTGGGGTTTTTTGAGTCTCTTAAAGTTTGTGAGAGTGTCCTATAATTGAGTCATCATTTTGCTAGGATGATAAAGCAAATAGAGTCTACTCTTTGGCTGATAGTGTGTGTTCTTCATGATTTGATGAGGGTATCTGAAGTTCTAAGGTTTACTTAGTTTGTCACTAACTCAGAAGGTCCATAATGATCACCATTGTGTTAGTGTGGTGATGAGGTAGCAGATGAGCCACCAAATACTATCAGTCAATCTTCTAAGCTCAATAGAAGGTGTGAATGAGTTTATAGGAGTTTTCTAACGAGCCATATACTCAGAAGGTCCCACCGTGATCGCCAGAATGTTAGGGTCCCGTGATTTGGAAGATTGGCAGACCAAATGACAAGGTAACATGTAACCAATCTTTGGAGTCTGAGGACCTAGCCTTCTTGGACTCAGAGAGGGATCTCTATATTGGGTGCAAAGGACTAACTTTAGAAATTTACCTTCAGATTTTGGGAAAACATACAAGATTTAAAAAAATAACTTAATTTACGAAGAGGGAACTCCTAAATGTCATATTTCAAGCTATTGGGAACTCTAAAACAAGTTGACAAGCATGGAAAAAGGGAAAGATCGAACGAGATTCTTTATCTTAACCTAATCAATCAATATTCCATAGAAAGGCTTCAAGATATGGTTTTGAGAACTTCAAATAGGCGGGGCATACCATAAATATTACTTGTAAGCTAACATACTAACCATGCATGAAACAAAAAAAAAAATTGGTGGACCTAAGGAGCAGTAAAGAATTCCTTAAGATGGCCAAAAGAGAAAACATGAAGGCTATAAAAAACAAGATGACTGAGGTGCCTCAAAGAACATGTCTCAACCTATACTTTTCTGTTTAATACAGCTAAGAAACATGAAACATAATGATAACAAAGGAAACAATAGACAAATTAGGAAAACATCACCATTCACCAAGCTATGGAATCCTGCAAACAAGCTTCTCCATCATCCAAGCAAACAAGTCATTCATCCACTTCACAAAACCAATTTCTTCTCCAAGCTCATGAAACCATGTATAATGATCTTGAAGCTCATCAAATGCCAACAAAATACATAGGGGCTTCATGCTCTATTTATGGAGCAAATGAGGACTAAAACCCTAAATGTGGTAGGAAAATGTCAAATATGGTCATAAATATCATTTATGGCCAAGAGACCATGCAAGGCCCAAGGCACATAATATCCTAAGAAATAAATGCTAAAATAATTGTTTGCACCTAATTCTAGCTTAATTTGCCTTAAAAAACTCAAAAATATCTATTTGCAATAAATGAGTGTGTTTTGTTGACTTTTGGTCCAAAACACACTAGGCAGCCTCTGTGCATAGCGCCACTTCAGCAGAAAATGGGGTCTCTTGTAGCTAAGTTTTGGACCCCTTCTCGACACCGTATTTTGCTCTGTGATGGCCCGTTGGAAATATTGGTGAGTCTACTTTCTAGAAATTCTTGATTTGTGCTGATTGGATGCCATTTTCCTGTCCAAAAATTAAATCTCCAAACACTGCTCTGTGCGCAGTGCCTGGTCTGAAAATGAGGCAGAAAGGTCAAATTTTTTATGTTTTTTGACCTTTTGAGGGGTAAAAATGCTCCAAATGATCTGAAAATTGGTGAGAATACTTCTGGTGATGTGAGAAGTCCAAAAATGCAAACTTTGAGAGGTGAGGATGCACCAATTTTGTGCATAACGCCTAGGGTGCTGCGCTCCTAGGGGTTAAAATTAGGAAAAAACCAAAAGTTGTCCAATTTTCCTCAAAATTGGTGGAGAGGTCCTTCAAGGGTTTAGAAATGCCTATGAAAAATCTTGAGTTGTATCTATAATTTTTTCTTGATATTTAATTTATTTAAGTGCTAAAATTTCAATGCCCCTTTACTTATTTCTTCATTTTCACTTTGTTCTTCTTTTTAGTTACTTGCTACACTTCTCTCATTATCACTTTGCTTAGAATGAAAACCAATCTCTTCTTTTTCTTCCCCATCCATTTTCCCTTTATCTTATTATCTTTAGTGTTGTTTCCTTGGTTTTGGAGTTGATCATCAACCTCTGTATCTGTTTCACTTTGGCCATGTCCTTCATTGATGTCTTCTCCTTTTTCATTTCTTGTACTATCCCTTTGATTTTATTTTGTGATAAAAATACGACTAGTGTCATGACATTCATGATTATCCTTTTAGTTGCCTTGCTTATTGAATGTCTTATCAGTGTCACTATCTTTGTCCCTACCTGCTTCTTCAAAATCAGTCCAAGCCTCATCATTTGTCTGTTCTTGATCTTCTATTTCCTCAACATATTTTTTGATCCCTTTACCTTTATCATATTTGGTCATTCTATCACTATTTTCACTGATCATTGTGCTCACTATTATGTTCATGCACCTTTTTTCTTGCCTGTCTTTTGTGTTTTTATCTTGTTCATCCTCAATACTCCTTTTTGCACTTTGGGATTGATCTAGTGATATCATTATTATCACAGTTTTGCTTCAATATCTCTTTGTCTTCCTCTTTTGGACTGAAACTTTCATCCCTCTCTTCCACGTCATTATCTTCCCCTGTTTTGTTATGCTTAGCTTCTACCTCACTATCTTCTGCCTTTGCTTATTTCTTATCACTCTATTTCATGCCATTATCATTCTCTGGGTTTATTTAAAATCTGTCTCTTCCAAGTTGTTGTCATCTCCTTATTCCTCCTTTATATTTTTCTTTGACTCACTGATTCCTCTTTAGACATGGTGGCTAGTTTAGAGGCAAAGGATTCTTAAACTCCGTTTGAGAGCCTTTAGGTCAAAGGATGGCAATGAGTGATGTAAGGGCAACGTTTGCAAATGAGGGTCAAATGAAAAAGGTCTGGGACAAATTCAGAGTTTTTAGGAGGAGTTTTATGAGCACTGAGTATCTTTAGGCTAAGGCCAACCTTTAATTTGTAAATTTTTCCTTGGAAAGGTTTACACATTTGATTTTTACTAATATTAGGGTTTGGTCGTCTTAAGCCTTAAATGTCCTCCTTGTTCATGAAAATATTGCTTGCAAAATGAGGAAGAGAGTCAATCAACCTTGTTTGACTGAAGGTCTAGCTTTGGAGGAATTTTTTTTTGATTTTTTAGCCTTTTGAGCAAATTGGGTGAAAGGTTGGTTTTACGTAGCGCCTACCCAACTGCTCGTTCAGGTCAGGTCAGGCTTGTCAGGCGTGTCGGAGTGTAGCACCGACATGTAGGTGGGAAGTTGGGCCATTCTAGGCCTATGTGTAGCGCCTGCCCAGGTGCATAGCGCAATGTCAAATGACACTATGGCTACCCTGTCTGTGTGTAGCGTTGAGGGCCAGGTGCGTAGCGCCGGCCTTGGTGCGCAGTGCCTGCAAAATTTCTCAAACTTGCACAAAAACTTCAAAAATCCTTTCCAATGGTTTTCTTCCTTTTTACAAGGATAAATGAGGTGTGGAGGAGATTGAGGAGACTTCATATTCTTCTTTGAAAAACAATCTTGATGCCCAAAACCCATTTTTATAAGGTTCATCTTCCTTACTTTTTCTCATTGTGCTTTGTGGCTTTTTTGTGGCTTTTTGTCCCTGTAGGTGGCAACTTTGGCATAAAATGTTTATGTTCTTTGCTAGAAACCCCTAGATGTCTTCCTTGTGCTCTTAAAAACCTTCAAAAAGTTTAAACAAGTGCCTTTAAACTATTTTGAACAATAAAAACCTCTTTATGACAATTTGACACCTGCAAAAAACAGATTGTTGTGATCCTTTGACATATCTTCTTGGGATTTACCTTATGTCTTGTTTTCTATTTTGAAAACACTGAACAATCTGCTAGGATGAAAACCCTAGTAACAAGCTCAACAGCCTCTTTTTAGTCTTTGTATGGGAAATCATTGTGAAAAAACACTTGGCCTATTTTTCTTTATCAATTTTTGTGTAGATAGTTTATCTTGACAATCCTGCAGAAATGTCATTTTATGGCTAACCTATCTTTTGCATAATACACCTTGATAAAGAAACTATTTTGGAGGCCTTACTATTCTCAAACTAGTTGCATGTCTGTTCCTAGTTTTCAGATGATGTATGTTAGTGAAGGAGGTGAGGTGTCCAAACCATTTTTGTGCTTTTGATGGCCACTTCTCTTCTTGCAGGTGCCTACACAATTTCTTCCTTTGATTACTGTCTCTTTTGAACTTGGACAGCTGATTTTATCAACAGTGAACTTGTGCTTACCATAATCACCTCCTAGGGTAATTTTAACTCATGCTTTCCCTCTTTGATAATTTGAAACTGCTTCTGACTGTTTCTTTGAGAAATCATACCCTTGAATTGATATTTTTGACCCTTTGGTGATACTCTTGATCCTCTTTCTTCCTTTGGTATAGGGGATTTAATGCCTTTTTGAAAAATCTTAGAGGGCTGCTTGAAACCCTCTGCTGTGATGAAAGATGCTTCTTTATCACCATGTGACCATCTTTTTCCATCTTCCCAAACTCCTAGGTTTTAGGGCTGCTTAGGAAAAAGTAACTAGTGTTGTCTTCTAAGTTCTCAAAAACTTCACAAAACTCACTAATCATTCCTAAAGTCCTTCAATGTGCACTTGAAGGAGTAGAGGAGGCCTTTTCCTTTGTAACCCTGGGATTGATTTCTTGTTTGGTCAAAACTGTTTCAAACCCTGATTTCCATCAAACATATGCTTGCTTCTTTCTTCTTGCCATAAATGGTCTTCTTATGATGATTTTCTCTTTTACCTTACCTCATTGCTAATCTGATGGCTTTTTGACCCTCTTGCATAAATGTGAGTAAAGGGCAGTTGTCCCTTTGCAGATTCATGCTTTAGGCTAAAAACCTTCCTTGAATGATCTCTTTGGTGAATCTAGGAAAAAATGGCTTGTCCCATTCTTTGAATGTATTTTCTTCATATAGGAAAAACAGAGTTTTTAGGGCACCAAATCCATCCTATGACTTTGTGAAAACTCTAGGTGACCTAGTGGAGGCCTTCTTGGACTTGGTTTTTGGACTGAGACCTAGAACTTGGGATCATCAAGTGCAAGATGAATTTTAGGATGAATGATGTATTGAAAATCTATAATCCAATGTACTTGATTTATCTAAAGAGCCCTGAGAGATATTTGAGACTATCAATGTTTGAGAGTACCTTGGGAGACACCGATTGGAAATATTGTCATTGATGGCAAATGAAATTAAAGAAGAACTAGCAAATGAGCAAAGAATACAGGCAAGAAGGCGACCCGGGTAGCAAGAGACGGTAGTAGGCGGCACTACGAAGCAAAGTAAACGAGAGAGGTGGTAGTAAGAAAGCATAAAGGAGCACAAAGGAGATAAAAAACAATCTAAGCGAGAAGCGATGAAGTGAGTAGTGAGGCTGAAAGCGCCATTTGAGTTGTAAGGGCCAGAGTAGTAGGTAACGCAGGTCTGTACATATAGCAAATATAGTAAAACAATCATGCATTGACATGCACAGTCATGCACTGCCTGTGCACTGTCATGCATAGGAACTGAATACAGAGGAACAATGTAGAATAGTGGATTTAGAAGCAAAGGTGAAAGGCTTTATATCACAGCAGAATTGAAAGATTCAGTAACAGTCAATGAAGGCTTGATCCCTTTGATGAAAGAGGCAGGCGATATCCATCTCTGAAGTCGAGTATAGCTAGACCATACGAAGAAACCTCCGTTTGAATTGAAGTCGGGTTGAGAATTGGTATAGCTATAAAGAAATGGTTACATTTTAAATGGAATCGCACAAGGAAGGATTAATGAAGAAAATGTGGAAATTCCTTATAATAAGACGTTGAAGAATGGGCGGAACCCTGAGCCAAGGAGTGAGTGGAACCATGAGGTGGAAAAGTAACAGCGGTTTGGAAAATCAAAACCGGCAGGTTCGCGTTTTTTGAAAGTGGTAAATGGAATTCGAAATAAAAATGCGATACACCTCTACGCTCGACACGTGGCGTTGAGTGGTTTTACAAATCCACCCATTTCCCATTATTTTTTCAAGTTAAAGTTTGTCTCAATAAAAAAACGCGATATTTCGATTTGGTCGTTGGATCACCGAAGTGGACGCGACAAATTCTCAGCTGTCAGATGGTAAGAGTGATTTAAGTAATGGGGCCCAGCTCATCGCATGGATTTGGAGAGATAGACTCCATGCAATTTGATCGCGCAACTACCGTTGGATTATTGAATGGTAGCGTGATGAATCTACAGCCGTAGGATGGGCGTGGTGGTTAGCAAAGGTATGGAGGTAAGGTATGGGCCCGGTTGCATTATTGATTGATGCGATGTTTTGTTTCAACGTTGTGGGCCATATATGGAAGTGCGCTTGACTTAACACATATGTGTTATGTATTCGTCCTAGTGTTATATAGATCAACTTATAAAATGAAGAGTTATGATATGCGATTGAATGAGGATGTGGGGCCCAACAGTTAAATATATGTTGGCACATTGTATGGAATATGATGTGGCTGGTTTGATATAATACTATGTCAACCATTGATGTTTTAAATAAAAAACCGAACCTTGTATGATAAGAATATTCGGTTTATTCAAAGTTGAGGTTAATGCGAATAAAGTATACATAAAGCTGTGGGGCTGAATAGTGTTCGGGTTAATGAACATATGTTGACCATAATACTTGGGCGCATAATGCATAGACTGATATGTTAACCAAAGGTCAGAGTTAATATGTAAGGTCGGGCGAAGGTTTATGGTAACCAAACTGTGGGACCGGTGGTTTTCAATGTTTTTTGGGTTAATATGTGCAACACAATTGATGTGTTAAACCTTGGTGAATGTATGATACACGGTGAATAGACTATGGGGCCCGATATATATATATATATGGCTTGCATAATCAGTTGTATTGCTTTATATTCATAGCGTTGAGATAGAAGTAAAGTCTCCACCTTTACTTATTTAAATTGCCAGCTCAGGAATTAAACATTGGAGGTTGCCAGATTGTGGATTTGTATTGGAGGAAATTTTTGGGATGCAATTTTACATGCGTAGTGAATAGAGGTATGTAGAACAGTTACTTAACAATAGCAGAAAAGACAAAACCAACAAAGCCAAAGGCCAGAAAAAGGGCTGAGTGAAATTGATATATGTAACTGAAAATGTGAATGTAAATGTTTTAATTGTTTTATATTGTTTGTGATGCATTGGCAAGTCTCCGGTAGGAAAACAAAACTCCACTGTAAAACTGAAATGTGTACATATTTTTATATTCCTCTGAATGAGCTGGAGAAAGAAATGAGAAGGCAGAAGTTAAAGATTCATGGTTGTTCACTTTGAATTCCCCATGGAATACAAATAGTCATGTGATGAACTCTATAAATGATATCACATTGATATGCACAGAGAGGTTAGAGAATGCGGAATTGAGGTAGGAGCCGCCTGTAGGTTGGTGCCTACAGCAAATCAGTGGTGAGAGGGAGTTGGAGCTTGCCTTTGCAACACAACAATAATAAGATGTGGTTTTCTCCATTATGGGTTTCCACTTATATTTGTTGTCCATATGCATGATGATTATGTGTTGATACTCTGTATTTATTATTCTTAATACCTGTTGCTCATTTATTAAGATTGTTGTTCCATTGTATATAAAGAAGAAAGATTCTATTTCCATTAAAATAAAGTATAATAAGAACATGATTGCATTAAACTGATTCACCCCCCCCCCCTCTCAGTTTAACCAAGGGTCCAACAATTGGTATCAGAGCCAAGTTCCTTCTGTAACAGTTTAACAACTGGAAGGAGATCCCAAGTCCCCAGGATGGCTAGTCAAGAAGGTTGCTCAACAAATAAAGCCCCTTTGTTCACCGGTGCAAATTATGCCTTCTGGAAAATTAGAATGAGGACATACATAATGTCTCTAGGAATAGAATTTTGGGCTGCTGTGGAATTTGGATATGCCCCAAAGGCGACTGGCTCAGAGAAAGAATCCAAACAAGACTTTGTAGCTAATGAAAAGGCCATGAATGCACTCTTAAATGGACTGTGTGAGGCATAATTTATCAAAGTAATGCACAACAAGACTGCCAAAGAAATATGGGATACACTAGAAAACATTCATGAGGGAGACAAAAAGGTGAAGACAACCAAACTTCAAGTCTATAGAGCCCAGTTTGAAAATATAAAAATGAATGATGATGAAGATATTTCCAGCTTCTTTTTAAGGGTTGCAGAAATTGTGAATAACATGAAAGCTCTAGGAGAAACCATAAAAGAAGTTTTAATTGTTCAAAAGATTCTAAGATCTCTTCCATCCAGCTTTAACCCCAAGGTTTCTGCCACAGAAGAAACAACTGATTGGGAAACTTTGACCATGAACCAATTACTTGGAAATCTAAGAGCCTATGAGATGAGACTGCCACAGAGGAAGTCAAATGTGAGGGAGGCAACCTTTAAGATAGAGAAGAAGAAAGAAGAAAAGGAAGATATATGCTCTTGCTTTGATGAAGAAGAGGCCAAATTTATCAGAAAATTGGATAGAGGCTCAGGTGAATATAAAGGTAAAATTCCATTTAAATGATTTAAATGTGGAAGAGTTGGACACTGTCTTGCTAGAAGATGACACGTACGAAAACAAAGAATCAAACTCAAGAATCAGAGAAAACCATATCAAAGAACTGGCAGAAATGGAAGAGATTCAATAGAAAATCTTTCTATGCTCACCAAGACAGCAGTGCATCTGAAGACTCAGATGAATCCTCAAGTGAAGAAGGAACCTCTGAATTTTTATTGATGGCTATAGAAGAGCTTGAAGGATTCCTTCTAGAAGATGAGGAAGAAGGTGAAGTTGATCTTGAGGGGGAGCTAAGAAGTGCCCTGGAGGAAATTGACAAACTTAAACTAAAGTGCAGAAAACAGAAAGATATTCTCCTCAAATATGTAAGAGAAGAACAAAATTATGAAGTCCTCATTTAGTTGAAAGTAGAGCTTGAAGAAGCCAAGAAGGTAGAAGAAATTTTACTTAAGCAAATTAAGGATAAAATTCAGGAACAAGAGAAATTCGAAGAAGAAGTAGTATGCTTGAGGAAGAAATTAGAAAACGCCCAAAGGAAAGTGTCAATAAACACTCCTCAAATGACAAGCTCTGATAAGTTAAATGAAATTCTAGATGCTCAAAGATCTCCTCTGATAAAAACTGGGATAGGCTATGAAGCAGAATCAAGCAAAGGCAAAGAAAAGGAAAACAGAAATATCATTTTTGTAAAAGCTGATAAGGATAATGAAGTAGCTCAGAAGGTTCCTATAGAAGAAGAAACCTGAAATGAAGTAAACAGAAACCAGAAGGAACCTCAAATGACAAAGAATGAAATAAATAAACAGTGAACTGAAAAAGGCTCATATACTCCTGAATATGTCAAATTTGGAAGCCATCAAAGGAGATTCTTCCCCCCTATGAAAAATGTCACTTGTTATTCCTGCCACAAACTGGGACATATTGCTGCATACTGTGATACAAGGAGAATTGATTCAAACCAGCAAAGGATGCAAACAGTGAAAATACTACCTCAAGCAAACAAATGGAGAAGACAACCCTTCATCAGGTATGCAAATTGTTTTTATGGATATTGTTTTTACTGTAATGAATTTGGCCATAAAAGCATAGAGTGCAGAACATATGGATAAAGACTAATGTTCAAAACCTCAAGGAGGTTTATGAATCATGGAGAGTTTACTCATACTCATAATTCTGCTAAAAATATGATCAAATGTTGTGTATGCCATAAAATTGGACATATGTCTTCCAAATGTCCTCTCAGAGAATGTGGTCCATCATCTCAGAAAAGGTACCAAATAAAAGGATGCATGCAGTGGAAAAAGAAGGTGAATAAATGTGACTTGGCTCTAATAGCTCAAGACCTGAAAAGCCAATGGTATTTGGACAGTGGATGCTCAAAGTATATGACTAGAGATAGAAGCAAGTTTATAACCTTTGATGAAAAGAAATCTGAAAATGTTACTTTTGGCAATGATAAAGTAGGGAAAATCAAAGGAAAAGGCTCAGTCAGTCTGGATAATGGTAGAGGAAAGGCCCAAGATGTACTATTTGTTAATGGACTGAAAGCAAATCTGCTGAGTGTCATTCAAATGTGTGATAAAGGCTGTGAAGTTCTTTTTAGAGCACAAGACTGTGAACTAAGATCAAGCACCATAGGAAAGACCCTGATCAAAGGTGTTTGAATAGAAAGTAATGTCTACATAGTGAAAGAAGAGAATGAAGCATGCCACCTTAGCAAACTTGAGGAGTCATGGTTATGGCATAGAATATTGGGACACCTAAAATTCGACCATATCATAAGTCTAAGCAAGAAGAATGCAATCAGAGATATGCCAGTCATAAAGAAGCCTTCAAATACCATATGTAAATCTTGTCAACTAGGTAAGAAGACCCGCACATCCTTCAAGACCAAAGAGAAACTATCTACAAGCAGACCTCTTCAGCTTGTTCACATGGACCTGTGTGGACCTTCAAGAACTAAAACACCAAGTGGAGAATCTTATTTGATGTTGATAATAGATTATTTTTCCAAAATGACATGGGTTTCATTTCTCAAATATAAATCGGAAGCACTTGAGAAATTCAAGATATTCAAGGTATTGGTAGAAAATAAAACAGGATGCAAGCTAAAGTGCATCAAATCAGATAGAGGAGGTGAATTCACAGACTATGATTTTGCAGACCTATGCAATGAGCATGGGATAAATAACAACTTACAATTGCAGGTACACCTCAACAAAATGGAGTGGCAGAGAGACAAAACAGGTCAGTTCAATAGATTGCTAGAGCTATGATGCAAGAAAGTAACATTACCCAAACCTTTTGGGTAGAATCAGTACACACAGTTGTTCAAATTCTTAACAAAGATCATCTAAGACCAAACTGTGATAAGACTCCTTATGAATTATGGCATGGTAAAACAGCATCAATTAAGCACTTTAGAGTCTTTGGAAGAAAGTGTTTCATAAAAAATAATGATGAAAATCTGGGAAAGTTTGATGTAAGAGCAGATGAAGGAATATTTGTAGGATATACATCCAAAAGTAAGGGTTACAGGTGCTACAAAAAAACATTACACAAAATTTTGGAAAGCATTGATGTAATATTTGATGAAGATTTACCAAACAGAACAAGAAACACAAGATGAAGCAATCCACCAGATGATCATGAAGAAGAGAACCAAGATAATGATGAATTGAGCAAGACCATTGAAGATACTGAATTAAACTCAAAAGTTCCATCAAGACACACTCAAAAGAATCATCCAGAAGATAAAGTCATTGGGGACAAGAATGTGGGAGTCCAGACAAGAAGACAGCTTGTTGAACAGACAGAAGAAGTATACCTAGCTATGTTATCACAAATAGAGCCAAAGAAATTTGAAGAAGCCAGCTGTTACACAGTAATTTGTCACCTTCCCTGCAATCCCCATCTCGCCCATTGGAGGGTTGTTTCTGTGACCAATAAGCAGTGTCATGCCTTGCAAATACCATCATTGCATCCCTTGCCATGAGGACAACATTCCTTCTGTTGATCATTTCCTGAGTAGACCCCTAAAAATGCCTGTTTTCCCTTGGTGCGGGTAGTCTGTTATGTCCTCACACCAATGAGGAAAATTAACACTGAGCCCGCACCAATTGGCGCTCTGTCCCAGTGTTTCACCCGCGCCAATCTGTTTATGGAAAGTTTTTTAAAAAAAGAGGCGAAGTTTCGATTACAACAACTTCGTGGATGAGTCATGAGGAGGGGTTTCAACTGAATAACCACGGCCTTCCTCCTTTGGCCTCTTGTTTCCACCTTATGGGGAACCTCCCAACGGATAAGGCCTCCCTTCCACTATTGTAGGTATCCCAACCTCCTCCTCTCCTCTATAAATATAGCCTTCATCCATTGATGAAGGGGCTGAATGGTTTAGTCTCCAAGTTTCCAAGAGCCTTCACATCCTTATGTTGCAAGAGCCTTCTTGATTCCCTTAAGGCCAAATCCAAGCAAGGAGACTATTTTCAAGTATCCGAAGAGAGAGGCTTGTCCCATCCTCGACAGGCTTTATCGAGACATGTTCTGCTGACGACCCGCCGAAGGAGAATGTTGCGTTGAAGCTATGGTTGTATTCTTCTTTTGATTCATTAATGATAAGCGACTATTGGTTATGGTTCCACTCTTGTTCTTGATTATGATCATGAGTTATGTCCTCTTCGACTGACATATAGTTGTATACACTGGATTTTATGCTTGCGTTTGTTTTGTTTCTTGCATGTGCAGGTGTCCGATCACGGAGATCGTGGGGATTGTGATCTGCCAGGGCAGAGGAATGGGAGCACTACCTCCTCTACAAACGACAGCGTTGGTTTCCAGGTAAGCCTTCATCGCAAGTCGGTTTATTTGAAATTAGGAACCTGCACTGTAGCATGTTCGATTGTTGGTAGACTCGGTCTGGGCTAGTAGGGATCGCCTCTGTCCGCAAAGGGGATTAACCTCTTCAACAATTTGGCGACTCCACTGGGGACTCAGCTTGTTGTTTTCTTTTTAAGCTATAGACAGAGCCTAAAGTACAGCCAGATAGCCTTCGAAATGCTCTTGCTCTGCATTAGCGAAGTAGATCAAAGCTGCTTCAGTCAATCTCTGGTTTAGTTTATGAACTGAACAACTTGGAGTATTGTCTTGTCTCTTTGGTCAATTCTTGACCTTGCTTGCTTGATCAGATTTTTGGGCTGGCTCTTTTCGTGTGTTTGGCTTCCAGAGGATCAAATCTAACCTGTGTTTTTCCGAATTTTCACCTTTTCATGGTTGGCTTGATTGGCGCGAGTTCTGCCCTGAGAGTCGCGCTAGTTGGCGCCAGTTGCCAGTTTATCAGTCGCGCCATCCCCTGTCTGGTGCGGATTACAGCCAGATAGTCGCGCCATTTCCTGTAAGTGCTAGGGTTTACCCTTGTTTGGAAGTTTTTTTGGTTAGTACTTTGCTTCTGGGTTTGTTTTGGATTCTGCTTGAAGTGGTGAGTCTGGTTTTGGTTGGGAGAAATTCTTTGTTTTTTCATTTTCAGGCGTTGGCGCTTGTTTTCAGTTAGCAACCCGCGCCAATTAGCCATTGGTGCTAGTTGTCAGTGAGCAAGTCACGCCAGTTGGCGCTACTTGTCAGTGAGCAATTCAGGCCAATTTCAAGGTGTGTGAAAATTGAGATTTTTTCCCTTAATCCTTCGCCAGTGTGTCTTTCCCTTCCAGTCTTTTCACTGTATGAGCATAGATCACATTGCTCATTGGTTGAAATGTCTTCTTGTCATGATTTCTTGATGTAAAAGGGAATGAATTCCTTGTTTTGAACTCATACTTTGGAAGTCCCTTTTTTGTGCTTGACCTCATATGTCTTGTAGCCTTTTGAGGAATTTCGTTACAAAGTGTTTGAAACAATGATTGCATTCTTAGTGTTTGTTTACATCTCTTTTACATTCGTCCTTCATTAAGGAGTTTTGCGTTCTTTTAGTTTTCGTTTCAAAGTTTTCTTTTCATGCATTAGATCACATTGCATTGAAAAGTGTTTTTTGAGATTTATCATTGAACTGAGATTACATTGTTTAATGATTGAAAGATAAAATTCGCTTTGAGTGCATTCTCTTTCATTAAAAGCATGCATTAAGTAGATTCTCATTTCATCGAAAAATGCATTGAGTGCATTCTTATAATTTGAAAAGGAAAGGGAAATTGTGCATAGATTACATTTGCATAGTTTTCGAAAAAGAGAGAATTTTGCATAGATTACATTGCATAATTCGCATCGTTGAATGTTTCAAATTACTTTTCAATAGTGAAAGTCATCTAGCTTGGAAAAATTTTGTTTGCAGTGTTGTTGTTTGTTGCATCATTGTTTGAAGTTCTTCCCTTAACTAGATAGCATTCATCGAATTGAAAATATTTCTTTTGTCATATAGCTGCATATAGGAGATTGTCATATGACATGCGGTAGGGCCTAAAAACTAAAACATAATTGAAGATCAACATTAAAATTTATTCAATTTACACTAAGGCAGCATTGAAGCATTAACGCAACATTTAGAGGTCTAGGCTAGAGACGTGTTCCAGCGTCTTTAAACCTAGTAGCTGTCGTTCGCCTCTTGGCTTTAGACAGCACTAGTATGGACTTGTGCTCCCCGTACCGTCGCGTATATAAATGGAGACCCCACTAGGTTGCTATCCTTTATCCATAGGAAGCCGAGTCTACCACCCTATACCCGTGATACACCGGACACAGCATTTGGGGAGATTTCTTGCACGTACGTTAAGTCCTTGGTTGATTTCTCTTTCATTTTGAAACCAAGGTGTATATTGCAGTTCACGGATATCTAGTACACCCTTTTTCCTAGATTCCTGAGTAGTCATTTCGATCTTTTCTGACTCTTTAAATTTGAAAAGGTCATCAAGCGCTTGTCCTTTCACGCTTGTTTCCAATCTGAAAGTGATAGAGTCATCTTTTTCCGGTTTCTCGACTCTTAAAAGATGAAACAGTAGATTTTTGTTTCAATGTTTTTTAAAATTAACTGCCTGTGAAATATTCCCGGTTAAAGTTCATTTCCTTAGGGTGTTGTTCTGAATATCATTTCTGATGGCAACTTTTTTGGTGTTCACCAACCAAGGAATCCCCTCCAAAGGGAATCCTGGTCCTTTTCCTCCTTTTGGAAATGTTGGTGCTCCTTATATGGCAACGTTGTCCCTCCCTGGGTTAACTTTTGGGTTGCTTGTTTGGTTGTTTTCAACCTCTGTGGTCCTGAATGTCTCAGCTACTGGTCAATCAGTTCCTCTGCCTGAACAACATCATGTTGATTCCAAGGTGGACGTCTGCCCTTCTTCGCCTGTTTCTAAGTCCTCCTCTTCTACTTCGCCTGGTGAAAATCTGGATTCGAGTAACCAGGTGGCTAAGAAGAAGAAAAAGAAGATAAAGAAGAAGAAGTCTAATAAGTGAGAGGCTAAAAGTGCAACTACTGATTTTGAAACATCTCCTCTAGATAAAACTTCCAACCCTCCACGGAAAGTCAAGTTCCCTTGTATGTTGTGCATGGGAGATCATCTTCTTCGAGATTGCCCTGGCATTCTCAAGGTGCTTGAAGCATGGTCCAACGGTTGCCCGTCGTTGCCTTTGACTTCCGGGAGTCAGGTTGGGGGCACATCTTCAGCTAGTGCTGATAAGGCTCCTAAGAAGCAGGGTAAGATTACCAATCCCTGTAAGTTGTGTGGGGGGCACCATGCCATTCACATTTGTCCATATATGGATGAAGCCAAGCGAATTTTGGACAACTCGGCTGTTTCTCCGCCATGCCTTCCGGCTGGTTACAAACAGCTTTCTTTGAGTCTTCCACCTGTTGATACTACGATTGGTCAAGAGTCATCCTTGGTCGATCCCACTCCCTCGGAAATTCAAATTAAGGAATCCATTCCCAACCAACCATTGGTCATAGGATCGGTTGAACTGGCCCCGTCCGCAGTGCACCAGGTCTTTTCTGTTGAGAGTGGACCTCACATCCCTCAGGTTCTTCTTGTTACTTCAGATTCCTCGGACTTGGAGAAAGATTCTCCTGTCCCTATACCTCAAGAAGTTTCTCCTTCACCTCCCATGATGGAGGTCTTGGAGGATACTCCTCCCACCTTCGAGATGGAGGTCATGGAGGATGCTCCTTATTCTTCCGTAACACCAGGGGAAGACCATCTCAGTTCGATGGTAGCCCCTCCAAGTATTTTGGTTGCTTCCTTTGATTGGAATTGATTTGCAGGATACCGCCTTCCGTCTTGTGTGCCTTTCGAGATCACGGTACAGGCTTTTGGTCTGGTCATACCTAGCACCATTATAGATGAAGGCGTGTCTGTTAGTGTTCTATCCTCAACTACTTGGAAAGCTTTTGGCTCACCGCCGCTTGCGCCTATTACGCAGAATCTGTTGGAATTTAACAGAAGAACAAGTCAACCGTTAGGGATCCTTCCAAAGTTACCTGTTACTTTGGGAGGTAAAACCATCCATATGGACGTGATGGTTGTTCCAGGTCCCTTGGATTTCAATCTGCTTTTGGGGCGCGATTACACCTATGCCATGGGAGCGCTTGTCTCCTCCCTTTTTCGTGTGGTCTGTTTTCCGCATGAAGGACGAATCGTGACCATTGATAAGCTTTCGTTCTTTGGTCCTGATGTGGCAGCTGGCCCGCCATCATCCCTTCCTATTTTTTATCCACCCGTTGTATCTGCCCCACCGCAGGTCAACTATGTGGCTACCTACCCTGTGCCTGTGCTCAATGATGATGCCGTCGTGCATAGTGTGTTGGGGGAATTGGGTCTAGATTTCCAAGATGTTTTCCTCCCATCGGATGAGAACTTCTTGGAAGCCATGACTTCTTGTTCATTATGATGAGGTCGGTCGGAGCACAGTTCGTTTTCTTGTGTCAAGCTCCTTAAAAAATGAAACAAGCTGGTCGGAGCATGGTTCCTTTCCTGTGTCAAGCTCCTTAAAAAATGAAACCAGGTCCTCGGAGCAGAGTTCCTTGTCTTGTGTCAAGCTCCTTAAAAAATTAAACAAGGTTGTCGGAGCAGAGTTCCTTGTCTTGTGTCAAGCTCCTTAAAAAATGAAACAAGGTTGTCAGAGTAGATTTCCTTGTCTTGTGTCAAGCTCGTTAAAAAATGAAACAAGGGTGTCTGAGGATAGTTCTTTTAATGTGTCAACCTCGTTAAAACAATGAAACACGTTCCTGTTCAATTCGATTCTTTGATAAGATCTCGTAAAATCCCAGTCGAGTCTTTCTCTTGGTCTCATAATTTGAACCTTCACTCCATCTGCCTTTCATATGGATTGAAGTTTGGGGGGCATGTACCTCGAATTGAGTCACCATGCTAGGGGCATGCTTAAACGTTTTCAAGCATAGTTTGTTTCCATTTCAAGCTTGTGTAAAAATGAAACTAGTTTCAAGCATAATTTATCTTTGTTTCAAGCTTGTGTAAAAATGAAACCAACTTCAAGC
This sequence comes from Pinus albicaulis, assembly GCA_034641835.2. NCBI lineage: Eukaryota > Viridiplantae > Streptophyta > Pinopsida > Pinales > Pinaceae > Pinus > Pinus albicaulis. The sequence goes on along the minus strand of CM076584.1, from coordinate 429,700,628 downwards.
AAAGTTTCTTGATTTCAAGCTTGTGTAAAAATGAAACCATCCCCATTTTACCTCTTGTGATTGCCATTTTATCAGCCTGTTTTTTCCAGATGAGCCTTGGTTTTCTCATTCCATCGTCACTATCTGCTTGGCTGATCATATGCCTTCACTTGGTTGTTTTACCCGTTCCTGAGGAACCACTATGATGAGTGGTCTTGTTAGCCAGCCTCTTGACTTTTATCATGTTATGAGCAGTTCCACCATTACCAGAACCAGTTTCTACCCTTTATACCACTCGTTCCTCCAGGAGGAATCATCTTTCATCTCTTTTCTGAATCTCTAAACATGAAAAGATTGTCGAGTCGCTTTTCATTTTGATCTCGTTAAAGTGGCTATGAAACGACATCTACCCAGTATAGTTTTACCCCTTTTTCAGGCTGGCATAAATTATTTACGAAAAAGGAATACCCTAGCCTATCACGACTAGGAGGTTTTCTCAGACAAAGTTTTCTACCTTTTCAGATCTGAGGAACTATTTACGAAAAGGGACCGTCGGATTTTACTTTTCTGCTGTCTTTTCAAACTCTCTAAACATGAAAAGACGCCGAGTTCTCCCTTTGTCAGACTCGTTAAATCTTGATGACATTGGATTCATTCGTAATGACGATATTCGAGTTTCTCCTTCCTAGGGCTCGTTAAATGTACTAGGATGGATTCATCTGAAGGACAAATTTATATGACAAGCATATGCTATCCTCTTCAAGCTTGTGTAAAAATAAAGAGGTACTCACCGAAATGGTGGGGAAAAATGGAACCAGAATCATTTTCGTGTCGGCAGTATGTCGCTCTTGAACATGGCACTTGTCTGCATTCGTGTCGGGTTGGGGACATCTCATCTCGTTTTTCCACGGGTAATCCCTTTTGACCTCTCATCTGCTCTTTTCCTCGTCATCATGACCTCTGATATTTTGATGTCAAATACTGCCAAATTCACTATCGTGCCGCCAATATGTTCAAGAGAAGTTGACCTATGCAAAATTCCAACCTTCCTATAATTCTCATCTGATCCTGATTCACAAAGACATTATGTTCCTCTGTCTCGTGTCGATTATGTGGGAAACACTATGGCCCACCTTCGATCAAGGTCACTTCCTGTCGACTTCAGCTCATTATCCAGGAAGCTGATCTAGAGACTCCCTTCTGGTACCTTGGAGCCTACATGCCTCAATGGTAGGTTATTCACGTTCGACGTGAGGTTCTCATTATTGGCCTCCGATCAAGTGATTCTACAAGTGTTCGACATCAGCTCACTGATTCACATGCCGTAGATTGTACCTATAGTACCTTGAGGACCATTGTCATTATTGATGGTACCTCTCATATCTATTAACAGCTTTCATCATTGGCTGGTAATCAGACGGTGTTCTTGCATGTTCGACTTCATCTCACATATACGCATGCTTGAACTAGTACTTTGTTCATGTCGAGATGGAGCGCAAGAGCCTGGATTTTGTACATTGTAAATCCGATTTACGATTTAATAGTTGTTATGATTAGTTACATGACTCACTGATTGGATGGCTGCGACCATACCTGAGTCTATTTTTCGATCCTCACTGGATGGCTGCATCCATGCCTTGGATCTGGATTATTACATACTTTGTTATGGATGGATGCGCCCATACCACGTATATATCATGTATTTGAGACATCAGTTTTATTTCTCTACGCAGGTTTTCCGACGGCGGTGTTTTCAGTTGGACACGTTCTCGTAAAGCATTTCACCCCTCTCTCTCTTTCGGGCCTCATGCTTTAGGAGGCATTTATTACACAATAATTTTTCACCGTCCCTGCAATCCTCATATCGCCCATTGGTGGGTTGTTTCTGTGACCAATAAGCAGTGTCATGCCTTGCAAATACCATCATTGCATCCCTTGCCATGAGGACAACATTCCTTCTGTTGATAATTTCCTGAGCAGACCCCTAAAAACGCTTTTTTTGCCTTGGCGTGGGTAGCCCGTTATGTCCTCGCGCCATTGAGGAAAATTAACACTGAGCCCGCGCCAATTGGCACTTTGTCCCAGTGTTGCAACCGCGCCAATCTGTTTATGGATTTTTTTTTAAAAAAAGAGGCGAAGTTTCGATTACAACAACTTAGTGGATGAGTCATGAGGAGTGGTTTCGACTAAATAACTGTGGCCTTCCTCCTTTGGCGTCTTGTTTCCACCTTATGGGGAACCTCCCAAGGGATAAGGCCTCCCTTCCACTATTGTAGGGATCCCAACCTCCTCCTCTCCTCTATAAATATAACCTTCATCCATTGATGAAGGGGTTGAATGGTTGAGTCTCCAAGTTCCCAAGAGCCTTCACATCCTTATGCTGCAAAAGCCTTCTTGATTCCCTTAAGGAAAAATCCAAGCAAGGAGACTATTGTCAAGTATTCGAAGAGAGAGGCTTGTCCCATCCTCGACAGGCTTTATCGAGACATGTTCTGCTGAAGACCTGCCGAAGGAGAATGCTGCGTCGAAGCTATGGTTGTATTCTTCTTTTAATTCATTAATGATAAGCGACTATTGGTTATGGTTCCACTCTTGTTCTTAATTATGATCATGAGTTATGTCCTCTTCGACTGACATATAGTTGTATACACTGGATTTTATGCTTGCGTTTGTTTTGTTTCTTGCATGTGCAGGTGTCCGATCATGGAGATCGTGAGGATTGTGATCTACTAGGGCAGAGGAACGAGAGCACTACCTCCTCTACAAACGACAGCGTTGGTTTCCAGGTAAGCCTTCCTCGCAAGTCGGTTTATTTGAAATTAGGAACCTGCACTTTAGCGTGTTCGATTGTTTCTAGACCCGGTCTGGGCTAGTAGGGATCGCCTCTGTCCACAGAGGGGATTAACCTCTTCAACACCAGCAAAGACAAATATTGGGTGAATGCTATGAATGAAGAATTGGATCAAATTGAGAAGAAAAATACCTGGAAATTATTTCCAAGACCCACTGGAAAAAATGTCATAGGCTCAAAATGGGTATTCAAGAATAAGGTGAATGAACAAGGACAGGTAATCATAAATAAAGCCAGAATTGTATGCAAGGGATATTCACAAATTGAAGGTCTTGATTATGATGAAACATTTGTCCCTGTAGCTAGAATGGAAGCTATCAGAATGTTTTTGGCCTTTGCATGCTACCATGACTTCAAGGTATATCAAATGGATGTGAAGTCTGCCTTCCTGAATGGAGATTTAGAGGAAGAAGTCTACATGGAACAACCAAAAGGATTCTCCTTAACAGATAAACCAGACTATGTGTGCAGTTTAAAGAAAGCCTTGTATGGGCTGAAACAAGCTCCTCGAGCATGGTATTCAAGGCTGGAAAAATACTTGCAAAAACAAGGGTTCAAGAAAGGAGGATTAGACAGCAATTTGTACATAAAGGCTAATGAAAATGAACTCTTAATTGTAGTAGTGTATGTAGATGATATCATGTTTGGAAGCAACAAAGATGAGTTAGCAAAAGGATTTGCTGAGGAAATGAAATCATAATTTGAGATGTCTATGATTGGAGAGCTCACCTTCTATTTAGGACTTCAAATTCAACAAAAGAACATAGGCACATTCATCTCACAAGAAAAATACTTAAGAGAGATGCTGAAAAGGTTTCAAATGGAAGACTGCAAACCTGTGTCAACTCCCACGATCACTGGATGAAAACTTTGTGCAGATGATGGATCAACAGATGTAGATCAAAAACTTTACAGATCCATGGTTGGAAGTCTACTATACCTAACAACTTCTAGACCAGACATTGTGCTTTTTGTAGGACTTGTGGCTAGATATCAAGCAGCACCAAAACAAAATCACTTACTAGCAATCAAGAGAATATTCAGATATCTACAAGGAACTGCACATCATGGGCTATGGTATCCAAAAGGTAAAAACTTCACTTTGACAGCATATACAGATGTAGATTGGGCCAGCTGTGTGGATGACAGGAAAAGCACAAGTGGAGGAGCATTCTATTTGGGAAAAAATCTGGTGGCATGGCTAAGCAAGAAGCAAACTTCCATCTATCTATCTACAGTAGAAGCAGAATACATAGCAGTAGCAACTTGTTGCACACAAGTAATGTGGATGAAACAAACTCTCCAAGACATGAAGGTAAGCATTGATGAACCTATTTCTATCAAATATGACAATACAAGTGCAATAAGTATATCAAAAAATCCTTTACTTCATTAAAAAACAAAGCACATCCCAATAAAGTACCACTTTCTCAGAGAACAAGTAGCACAAAAAGTAGTAAAGCTGGAATATGTACCAACAAAGGAACAAACATCAGACATATTCACAAAACCCCTTGCTAAAGAACCATTCGATTATCTAAGAGACAAACTAGGAGTAGTGTCAGCAGATGTTACTCTCTAACATGAAAAGAAAGCATCATTCTAGGGGGAGATCAGAAAAGAAGACATCATTCCAGGGGGAGATCAGTCACCAAATATTGTCACAAAAGAACCAGAGCAAGTGAGCAAAGCATGGAACAGGTCCTCAAGGTCAGAATATTATGGACAAGTTTTGGAAAACACACTAGGAAATGTGCAACCCTTTGCCATTGATGTCAAAGGGGGAGGAAAAGAAAGTAAAAGAAGAAAGGGTCTTCTAAAAGGAAAGCAGAGGAAGTGTATTTCCATCAATGCCAAAGGGGGAGACTGTTGGAAATATTTTCATTGATGGAAAAGTAGAAAGATAGAAGAACCAACAAATAGGAAAAGAAGACAGGCAAGAGGCAGCCCAGGCAGCAAAGAAGCAGAGAGGTAGCAAAGGCAGCAAAGAGAAAAGCAAAGTAGCAGAGAGGCAGCAGTAAGAAAGCATAAAAGGAGCACAAACGAGATAAACATGAAGCAGAGGCAGTAGTGAGGCTGAAAGCGCCATTTGAGTTGTAAGGGCCAGAGTAGTAGGTAACGCAGGTCTGTACATATAGCAAATATAGTAAAACAATCATGCATTGACATGCACAGTCATGCACTGCCTGTGCACTGTCATGCATAGGAACTGAATACAGAGGAACAATGTAGAATAGTGGATTTAGAAGCAAAGGTGAAAGGCTTTATATCACAGCAGAATTGAAAGATTCAGTAACAGTCAATGAAGGCTTGATCCCTTTGATGAAAGAGGCAGGCGATATCCATCTCTGAAGTCGAGTATAGCTAGACCATACGAAGAAACCTCCGTTTGAATTGAAGTCGGGTTGAGAATTGGTATAGCTATAAAGAAATGGTTACATTTTAAATGGAATCGCACAAGGAAGGATTAATGAAGAAAATGTGGAAATTCCTTATAATAAGACGTTGAAGAATGGGCGGAACCCTGAGCCAAGGAGTGAGTGGAACCATGAGGTGGAAAAGTAACAGCGGTTTGGAAAATCAAAACCGGCAGGTTCGCGTTTTTTGAAAGTGGTAAATGGAATTCGAAATAAAAATGCGATACACCTCTACGCTCGACACGTGGCGTTGAGTGGTTTTACAAATCCACCCATTTCCCATTATTTTTTCAAGTTAAAGTTTGTCTCAATAAAAAAACGCGATATTTCGATTTGGTCGTTGGATCACCGAAGTGGACGCGACAAATTCTCAGCTGTCAGATGGTAAGAGTGATTTAAGTAATGGGGCCCAGCTCATCGCATGGATTTGGAGAGATAGACTCCATGCAATTTGATCGCGCAACTACCGTTGGATTATTGAATGGTAGCGTGATGAATCTACAGCCGTAGGATGGGCGTGGTGGTTAGCAAAGGTATGGAGGTAAGGTATGGGCCCGGTTGCATTATTGATTGATGCGATGTTTTGTTTCAACGTTGTGGGCCATATATGGAAGTGCGCTTGACTTAACACATATGTGTTATGTATTCGTCCTAGTGTTATATAGATCAACTTATAAAATGAAGAGTTATGATATGCGATTGAATGAGGATGTGGGGCCCAACAGTTAAATATATGTTGGCACATTGTATGGAATATGATGTGGCTGGTTTGATATAATACTATGTCAACCATTGATGTTTTAAATAAAAAACCGAACCTTGTATGATAAGAATATTCGGTTTATTCAAAGTTGAGGTTAATGCGAATAAAGTATACATAAAGCTGTGGGGCTGAATAGTGTTCGGGTTAATGAACATATGTTGACCATAATACTTGGGCGCATAATGCATAGACTGATATGTTAACCAAAGGTCAGAGTTAATATGTAAGGTCGGGCGAAGGTTTATGGTAACCAAACTGTGGGACCGGTGGTTTTCAATGTTTTTTGGGTTAATATGTGCAACACAATTGATGTGTTAAACCTTGGTGAATGTATGATACACGGTGAATAGACTATGGGGCCCGATATATATATATATATGGCTTGCATAATCAGTTGTATTGCTTTATATTCATAGCGTTGAGATAGAAGTAAAGTCTCCACCTTTACTTATTTAAATTGCCAGCTCAGGAATTAAACATTGGAGGTTGCCAGATTGTGGATTTGTATTGGAGGAAATTTTTGGGATGCAATTTTACATGCGTAGTGAATAGAGGTATGTAGAACAGTTACTTAACAATAGCAGAAAAGACAAAACCAACAAAGCCAAAGGCCAGAAAAAGGGCTGAGTGAAATTGATATATGTAACTGAAAATGTGAATGTAAATGTTTTAATTGTTTTATATTGTTTGTGATGCATTGGCAAGTCTCCGGTAGGAAAACAAAACTCCACTGTAAAACTGAAATGTGTACATATTTTTATATTCCTCTGAATGAGCTGGAGAAAGAAATGAGAAGGCAGAAGTTAAAGATTCATGGTTGTTCACTTTGAATTCCCCATGGAATACAAATAGTCATGTGATGAACTCTATAAATGATATCACATTGATATGCACAGAGAGGTTAGAGAATGCGGAATTGAGGTAGGAGCCGCCTGTAGGTTGGTGCCTACAGCAAATCAGTGGTGAGAGGGAGTTGGAGCTTGCCTTTGCAACACAACAATAATAAGATGTGGTTTTCTCCATTATGGGTTTCCACTTATATTTGTTGTCCATATGCATGATGATTATGTGTTGATACTCTGTATTTATTATTCTTAATACCTGTTGCTCATTTATTAAGATTGTTGTTCCATTGTATATAAAGAAGAAAGATTCTATTTCCATTAAAAGAAAGTATAATAAGAACATGATTGCATTAAACTGATCAGTTCGAGGGTGGTCAACAGACACAACAAGGTTGTTTGTTTGGTGGGTTTAGGTAGCAGTGGGGGGTTTTTTAGGCAAAACAAAATAGAGGATTTGGGTCAAGGTTAAAGGTATATAGATAGGAAGAGTGACATAAGCTACCAATAGTTTTTCTGGGACTGGTAAGAAATGCTAGACATGGTGGAAATATGAAATAGTGAAAATTTATCTTTAAGGATGATGAAGGCAGTGAGATTTCTAGAACTCACAATGTTCAAAATTTTGTTTCTAGAAATCTAGGGAAAACATTTAGTCATCTATGCAGGAAAAAATTACTAATGAATAACATGTCCCATGGAAAGAAATTGATTATTAGATTCCACATCTACACAACATTAAACAATGAGAGGTAATCCATTGTGAAACACTAGTATAAATTTGTAAGTGATGATTTATTTCAATTATCTCCATGCATATAGGCTAGTTTTTGCAAAATTGGGCACTGGGCATAATGAGTTTGGCCCCTAATCAAGTTGCTTCAAGGTAGAATTCTAGTCGCAAATATTGTCACTGATTTATTGTGCCTCATTAATGTTGATGTATCTTCTCTCTCTTTTTATGGCATATGAAGTTTGTTTCCATGACACTGCATGGAGAAAATATATAACTAAGATATATGGTCAAGCATGGCACTTGGAGAAATCTGCTTTGACCATGATTATTTCCCATGGTGACATTATAAATGATATGTGGAGATATTCAAACCTTATCATGACCAGTGTGGAAGAAAAGGTTACACTACAAGGAAAAGACCCTCTAGTGGAGGTTATAAAGAAGGCTTTTAGTGTTATAAAATTGGCCAAAATTGTCAAAAAAACATTTGCTACAACATCCATTTATGGTTACAGAGGTTTTGGCGGAGCTTTTAACGGAAATTCAACACAACTAAAAAAAAATGGGTGGTCAGAGGTTATTACGGATTTTTTTTTCATCGGTGCGTTACTCTGCCTTTAATGCACCGATGTGTACATGCCGACGACGCCCCAAGGCTATCTTAGTCCAACGCACCGGGACGTTTAGGTGTAAAACCGCATCAGGCGTAGTGTTGGTCATACAACACACGTGGCCATTCTAATTAGTATTGGGATTTGTGCGGTGCCCATAGGTCGTATCAATAAACCGATGCACCATATCATAGAAAGGCACCGAGATTTATAATTGATATCGGTATTTGTGCGTTGCCCATAGATCGTAAAAATGCATTGGTGCTTATAGATACGTAAATGCCCCAGTACGCCGTATCACACAAACACGCCGATATTGATAACTGGTATCGGTATTTTTGCGGTGCCCATAGATCGTATAACAACACCGGTGCGTATAGACACATAAATGCACCGATGTATAGTTACTGACACACACTCGTTTTCATGTTGTATTTTTTAGAAACATCGACCTGTGATAGTGCAATTATTGTGATTTTTAAAAATTCATTATTCATCAAAAGTTGACACATCTTATAACAATATTCATATTAATTACATTTTTATTAATGCATTTGAATGTGCTATTTGGATTAATTTGTTATATCATATCAGAATTATTGTGGTTTTTTAAAATTCATTATTCATCAAAAGTCGACACATATATATCTTATAACAATATTCATATGAATTAAATTTTTATTAGTGCATTTGAGAACGACAATGGAGAATGCAATAGAATAAATTATAACATATTTTATGATTATATATATAATATATATGAATAAGACAATATTTATCATACAAAATGAGACAGTTAATATTCGTATCCCTTTGTCTTTCAATTGGGACACTATGTCCATTACATTAAACAAAATGTCTAATTTCACAGACATATTTCAAAAAATAAAACACCTTGCTTTGATATCCAAACATAGTGGTCATCATTCTTCGCTTGAACTGCTGTCACTGCTAGAGCTACTTCCATGACTTGGGTTATTTTCAGGAATGTTGTGTTCACGGCGTTGATTTTTTTCTTCTTCTTCATCTTCCATATACAAACATAAAAATAAACTGAAATGAGTGTATATACATTAGTGAGAATAATGAAAATTGCAATATTAAATAATATACATCAATGTAAATCGAAAAGAAAAATGACGTACCATAGCAACAATTGACTCATAAACTATACACATTCTTTCAAAACCATGTACCATGCCATCTTTCAAAATTTCATTTGTTGGCGCAGTTCCATACTTTGTTTCTTGCAAGTTTTATACCCCATAACAAATCATATATTTAATATAAAAGATGTTTTTGTTCTATTAATTATAGACGGAGCTAATTAAAATAAGATCGATAGATGCTTACAAATTCCACAATTAAATTCTGATATGCCAACATATACTCACAATCCATATTTAACCCAATTTCAATCAATTCGTCTGATGGTTCTTCTTTGTATGTTAGCACATGTTTGAAGACATTCAATGATGATTTTTGTAAAACAACTTAAAAAATACAAAAATGAAATCTAGTTAAGTTGTTATAAGGAAGTAACAATTACTCACAAACTTAGAGATCAACCCTTTTCTTCCTTGTCGTCCTGTTTTATGTGCTAAATGGGTTCCATTTTCTTTTATTTTCTGCAAGAAAATTCTTGGAAATTAATATTTAATGCTAAATTGTTTATTTATTGTACCGAATGATCGAAAAATTCAATGATTACATATCACATTTGAAGCACGTTGGTGTTGATATGGCTCATCTTGTGATGTAATTTTGTCCATTTCTTTGACCATCTCCTTGTACACCTTTTTGGACATTCCTACTGGCATATTTTTGATATCAGCTCATTCATATTTTGAGATTTTCATAATCTTCCTGAAAATGTAACATGAAAATAAAATATTTAATTTTTATATTGATATATGAAAAGTAAATATAACAAAAGTGATATTTATAAATAATTCTAGACAAACATTTAAAGGAATATTACTTTTTCATTCCTTCTTTTTTGTTGTTGTACGTTTTTGCTATTAAAAGTATGACATGTCTCATTGACCAATTCTCTGGAAACTCTTCCTGTAATTTAGATAAAATTTGGTTCTTGGAATCATTGGATTGATTTTTGTATTGTAAGTGGAAAGAACGTCTATACATTCATTCCACTAGATCCCTCAAACTTTTGTAAAATATTTTCCCCATTTCGTTAAGCTCCAACACCACTCCAGATGAGCTAAGGAGCAATTCATTTTCATTTGCATGTTCTATTTTTTTTCTTTTCTTAGAACAACATTCCTTTTCTGAGTTGTTGGTCCCTGTAGAACATTAAACAGATGTGAATTAATAGATTTTTTGACACATGTTATCTAATAATTTTAGTATATTATTAATGATAATTAAAAAAAGAAACTCATATTGGATTGATAGTATTTTTTCATTCACCTGATTCATCCTTTTGCAATTTTTCCATTAAGCTTTTACGCTCTTCTAGTCCTAGATCAGAAATAATCATATCGAGCTTCATCAATTTGTGGCTCTGCATGATACACAGTAAACAATACATATTAGTTAAACTTACATATAGTTCAAAAATAATATTTTTTATAAAGAATTTACAAAGAACTTGCCTTTTTTTATTTTCTTAATGTGTTATCAGTATTTTTGTTACTTGATCTCTTGCTAGTCATTTATTTATCAATCTGAAACATGTACCATATCATTCATTAATATATTTATAAATAAATTCTCAACTTTTAAGGTACAAAATAAATCTCAAGACACCGGTGTGCCTTTCATGAGGTACGCATCGTGGTCGGCGATGCGTGGGGGTATTTAAATCGCACCACAAAACAGTATAATCAACCATACAGTGCGTAGGGTATTATAAACGCACTGCAAAAATAGTGTAATAGACCATACGGTGCTATCACCATAAAATGGAGCATCGGTGCCCTATTTTAGATATGGCGCACTGATTTAGAAAAATGTTTTCAATATTTTTATTACACAGTACTTGCGTGGTGCGTTGTATAATACAGCACACTAGCGTGCTAGGGTATGCAGGGCACACTGATAAAGAAAAATCCATTTTTTCCAAAAATTCATGCAATGGCCGAATGGATTGGGATCCGACTATGCAAGTCATCCCGTGGGTTGGATTTCAATCTAAAATGAAAAACCCTAATTTTGAACTCACAGAAACAGGGAGAAGAAAGGGAAAAAACAAAAAAATGAAGGGTTTAGGGTAAAAATGGATAAAACTACAGAAAAAAGTAAAAAAAAATAATCAAATTTAATCACGAGATGGTTTGAAATTCTATGATATAGGTTTTGAATCACCAGAGGCTTGGTTTCTGATTGTCTGAATACTTCTGTTCGAACGTATTCCACTGCTCCATAGTGCCCTCATGCTCTCTTTCTCCAGGTCTGTCTCCTGCAAATATCTGACTGAAAAATTTAGCAAAAATAGTGAAATAATGAAAAGTGTTTAGTATTTAAAGAATTATTTTATGAAATTAGATTTTCGAAAATATTTTTCCGTCCATTTTTCAAATTGCCGCTTTTTTTTCACTTAAATAAAATAGAGTTGCGCTTTTTTTATTTACATTTATTCGTGACCAGTGCGGAAGAGTTGTGAAGCACCGGTGCGTCTGAGTAATATGATGCACCGGTGCATGTTATGATGATAAGCACACCAGACTGTATAAAGTTTCTATTTTTTTTGTATGTAAGACCATAGTAAAATAATGATAATTCTAAAGTACATGAATTTATTTTCATTATTTTCTAAACTTTATTATGTTACAAAAATTCATATTATTCTAGATTTGTTATTTTACAATTATTTGCAAATTTACAAATTTAAATATTTTAATAAAATAATTTCACATTAATACAGTTAAAATTTTACAAATATTTTACATACAATTAAAATTACAATTTTAATTTTACATAAAACTAAATTTACATAGAATTACATTTACAATTTTACATAGAATTACATTTACAATTACAATTACAATTTTACAAATATTTTACATACAATTACAATTTTAGAATTTTACATACAATTAGAATTACAATTACAATAATTTCACAATAAATTAAATATTGCAATTACAATTAAAATTTTACATTAAATATTTTACATACAATGACAGTTAAAATTACATTTACAAATACAAATACAATTTTACATACAATTAAAATTTCAATTTCAATTACAATCACAACATAATATTTAATAAATATCATGGTCATTTAATATTAAATTAATTAATAAATATCATCACGATCATGATAACCATTGTACAAACATCATATTTGACTAAAAAACACATTCAAACATCAAATTAGCATTATATATTAACATCATCACAACACAAACATCAAATATACATCTCATGTCAAATAACTCATGCTATCACATATACACATCTAACTGCAAGCTAAACCTTAAATGAACATATCTAACATGACCTAATAATATGCACATTATAATGATCACCAACTTGTAAATTAAGTACAACTGCAACATGAACATAAAATACATGGACTATATATATATATATATATATATATATATATATATATATATATATATATAACTGAAAAATGTTAAAAATATACAACTGTAATATAAATGTCATGGATCAACCGGTGGTAGTACAACATCAATAGGAGTACAAGTGGAGGCATGCTCAGTAAATGGTGCTTCCTCGACGGTCGATGGTGGAGCATGCTCATGATTATGACTAGTACTGATGGATGCATCAACTGGTGGTAGTACAACATCAATATAAGCAGTAGTAGTAGAGGCCTACTCAGTCCATAGTGCAGCCTTGATGGTCGATGGTCCAGCATACTCATGATCATGACTAGTACTGATGGATGCTACAAGCTGTTGATTGGACATGGTCGATGGTCTAGCCTCATCTCCATGATGATTGCTAGATGCTTCTAGTGGAGCCTCGTGCTCATCAGGCACGGCGCAAGGTGAACAATGATGAGATGATGAGCCGCTGCTCGTGGACTGTCCATCACGTGCCACAGCTCGACTACGCCTATAACGTGCAACAGTCCTCCTCAGTCACGTAACAGTTATCGTAGCTCCTACGACATGCCGCATCAGGTTGTACATGTCACGAGGCATGCCTCTCCACATCCGTAATAGCCTATCTTCGGCCTTTATGTCTCTGTAATGAGTGGGCCTAATGCCCGCCTCAACAATCAAAGCACTGAGTTGGTTGCCCAACTCCATCCTATATCTAGTCTTAGGTCGATCACGCCTAGCAAAAGGCGGTACCGTTGCACCAGCAGGAAGATGTCTCTCTGCACCAGCCTCATCCTAATCATGATCCTCGGCATCGGCCATGTCCTGATCGTCATTAGGATCCACACCTGGATCATGTGGTGGTCCCGGCATCTCCTCACCATTAAAAGAGCCAATGTATGCAAAATATATACAAGTACACAACAATAATTAAACAATTTCATTACACAATTTAACAAAAACAAGTTAAAGAAAATGTTAGAATAAATATAAATAAAATATTAATATTACCTCTATCATCTGGTGGCTCATCATTTGTGAAGAGGATGTTGGCACACCCTCACCAATCTAATCCAGCATAAGGACATGGGACCATAATGAAGGGATACAACTGATCATCAACACTGGCTAGTAACTCTAGTGCATTATGTGATATCCTCACTGGAAACATAGTATCTCCCCTCTTGGGCATCATCTACCCCCACATGTGCGTCCGACCTCTAACAATGACCTACAAGGTTGTCGAACAAAACTATGCCTCATCTCTGGAAACCTCTCAAAAAATAAACAAAACAGCTCTGAAGCAAAAGGGAAGTTGACCCTCCCTTGTGCATGAGCACGACATCTATCTAAGGCCATAAGAAACTGCTGCAAAAAATGGCAGACCACCTGACAAGTCCTGGCTCCTGTACTAAAGAATCAACATAATATAAAAGCGAGAAACTAATTCGTTGCCCATCACAGTTGTTGTGCGAAATGGTCGAAATGATAAGTGAGAGGCACTACACATCCTATCTACCAAATTCACCTATACGTAACTGACCTCTAGGTACCTGAAACTCTGAAGGAGATAGTACATGTGCTCCAATGTATCTCTGGGAGTAAACTAACTGACTCCCTGCTACACAACCAGCTGGAACCTCTAGGAATGAGGGAAAATCCACCCCTCTCCTCGATAATCTTGTAATAAAATAAATATCCTCCTCAGTGGGTGTGTATCACTGGCCAGGACCACCCTAGAAAGTTTGTCAGTGGGCATTCCACCTGCGAATAAGATATCTCAAAAACACACTATGGGCCTTTAGGGAAGTGGCCTCCTCATAGAACTTGGAGGCCTACCTACCTTAGGATCCCCTAGGTATCTGCTATAATAGGGTGATGGTATGAATCTCTTTCCCTTTCTCTTGCCTCCCACTGGTGAATCATGTCATACTGTTCCACCTGTTGTTGTTGATGTTCCTCCTCTTCTCTCTGAATCATTGACATATTAAATAATTTTTTTTATTAAAACAGACATGTATTTAGGAATGTACATATATATTATTTTTTTGAAAAAAAAAGTAGACCAGTCGGTGTGCCGCAAAAAAAGTCACACACAAGTTCCAGTGTGGCTTGTGTTTGTAGAGCACCAGTGGCGGTGCCCCAAATGAAATAAAACAAACCGGCCTCGATGCAGCTGAAATTTTTTCAAGAACCGTTGACTATATCTGATGTCACAATAGTGATGCGCTGAATGAAATATACGCCTCGAAGTGTATAGTCGTGTCAGCGCACTGACTTCCTGACAATTACATAGTCGATGGTGCGGTCTTTTACCCAGCCGCACTGTTGACCCTTTCGAAATGTCAAATGCGGTGCATTGACAGACATTAGGGTAGACAATTCTGTCAATGCACCGCACTGCTATTCCCGTGGTCAACGGTGCGCCTGCCTAAATGAGCACACCGCATTTTATTTTTAAATTTAAAATAATGCAGGTGCCTTTCGGTACCACCCTAGAAATGGTGTGGATACCATTAGCACCAGTGGCGATGTGGCCTGTAAATTTTACAGACAGCACCACTATCCGGTGCGAGCCGAATGGCTCAGGCGCACCGCGCGACAATTTTTTTTTCTTTTTTAATGGTTATTTTTAAGGTTATTTCAAATTCTAATCCACTAAAATTCTTAATTATGGAAACACTAGAAAAATACATGTACATTTCACCGTCGAGGAGTCATATTGGCTGTAGAATTTGCAAAAGAAAATTTTCCCACAATTTTTCAAAATGCAAGCTGGAGATTGGTGGCCAATGCACAACAGCAGTGCATGCAACGGGTGCAAAGGGAGCACCGATGTCAGGGCAGCTCAGAGAAGGGGAAATGGCACTGGTGCTTGAGAGCTCTGGAGCACTGAGGAAAGTGAAAAATTTGGTTTTTTGGCCATAATTTTTTTTATTTAACCCTATTCCAGTGCGTAAAGTTTTATAGGCACACCAGTATGCTTACTTACAACCGCACCGGGCAGTGTCAGATTTGGCACATTGTTTATGATGCACTGAGGTGGTTCCCTAACACCGCACCGGGATGTTTCAGTTTTGGCACGATGATTTGATGATGCACCGGGGTGGAATATTCATAAAGCACCGGCGCAGAATAGTCTTAAAGCACTGGCTTTTTGGCCGTAATTTTTTTTTATTTAACACTCTTCCGGTGGGTGCATTTTATAGGCGCACTAGTGCTCTTGGATAAGAATGCACCGACACGTTTCTATTTTGGTGCGGTGTTTTATGATGCAATGGCACGGAAGAGTTTTAAAGCACTAGTGCATTACCATAATAGGATGCCCTGGGCAGGTGTGTACGTCACACACAGTGTCCGGTGTGCCAATTTTTTATGTGCACCGGGGCTTTCTATTGTAGAGCACACCAGTAATTGAGAGCTCAGGAGCACTCAAAAAATAAAAAATCTGGGTTTTTCGCCGTAATTTTTTCTTTATTTTACCCTTTTCTGGTGCGCGTGGCTTATAGGCACACCGGTTCTATTTCTTACAAACGCACCAGTCAGTTTGTGTTTTGGTGTGTTGTTTTATGATGCACCGGTGTGGTTTCTTAATAACACACTGGGCAGTTTCGGTTTTGGCGTGGTGTTTTATAATGCACTGGTGCGGAAGAGTTGTGAAGAACCGGTGCTATACAATAATATGATGCACTGGGCAGGTGTGTACAGAGTTCATAGTGTCTGGTGTGCCAATGTTTTGTGCGCACCGGTGCTTTCAAGTTTCAAGAGCACCGGTGCAATTTTTAATGATAAGTGCACCGAGCGGAAAACATCCGCAAAACCCTCTGCCCGCCAAGCTCCTCTAGTAACCTCTGCTAGAAACAAATGTAATGGGTATTTTTCTGTGGGGTTCCTCAAAAACATCCACTAGAGGGTATTTTCCTTGTAATGTTAACCACTTGTGGTGTTGTCTGGAATTGACATGTTACAAAAAAATTTGAGAGTAAATGATTTTGATTGGGTAATTTTCCAACATAAATTTATTTATCATGTATTAGGTGGAAATTCATGCTTGAAGATTAGAAAATTCTATTGTTACTATAATGTAATACTTTTCATGTTTTACAGATGACAAAGCTAAATGAAAGATGTCTCATTGCATGTGAAAAGTAACCAAAGTATTGGATCCAATATGTTCAATGTGTGGAAACTATTGGAAGCACGGAAGTTGTAAACGATGCTCTTGCATGGGCTCAAGCCATTGCACAAGTTTTGGTGAAGGTAAACTTCTGTGAATTTTTCTTATATATTTTGTAAGTGTTGTTGTTTCAGTGTACACCATTGTCTTAAGCTTTATAAATTTCTAATATGTTTTTCTATTCAGGGTTAATTTTATGTATATGAATCCTATGGGCTTGGAGAAAGATATCATGATTTTTTATGTTGTGAATTGTTTTGTAGAAATTTCTTGTCGGATGCACACTGGTGAGAGGCAGGTGGTTAAATTTAAAGAGAAATACTTAGAAGCAGTGTTGAAGCAGGATGTGGAGCTATTTGACAAAGATGATATGACTAGGGATATAGATCATTTCCACGGATACTCCTCTCATTCAAGATGCAATCAGTGAAAAGGTACTCGTCCATATGACCATCCATAAGTTTAATGGTGTTTTCTTCTAGTAATTAAGTTTCAAACAACTGCATAAAATCAATCAATGTGTGTGCATATATCCATATCTTGATATGAATGTGTTTGGTCTTTAGCAATCATCCAAAAATATTGCAGCCAAAAGGATTGAGAAATATTTGTGTTCCAATGTGCCATTTGGACAAGGATGGGTGAGTAAAGATGAAGCTCCTCTTGGTGCTTTTTTATTGCGTGAGGATGTCAAGAATCAACAGACCTTGGTTCATGCAAGTACAATTCCAAGTGAATTTACTGCAACCAAGGCTAAATTAAATCTTTTCGCATCTACTTGAGCAACAAATGATCAAGCTTCTACAAAAAATAAAAAAATTAGAGCACAATTTTATTCATCAAGTGTGGCAACAGTTGCTAAGTCTACTGGGTTACCTGTACCCCTATCTATGGGTTCACAGTGAGCCAACAATACAAATTTTCAAACGCTTTTGAAAGGATTCAAAGATAGTGAATAAAAATCAGCTTCAGTAGTTGCTAAATCCAGTGAAGTTAATCTCACAGGTGCCAAATTTATCTCAGACGTATCCCAATCAAAATTTCTTGAGATTGTCTCCTGAAGTAATCGACTTGTACAATGGGGATCTACCAAACAATTGGAACATGTACAACATGTTTCGAGTGTATTAATATGTAGAAAACGCTTAATGCATATCATAAAAACAGACCCAAGCAAGGCCATCATCCAGTGTTACTCAGTTTATTCAGTTACAGGTACACATGGACATGTCTCTGTATATACATTCACAACTAAGTTGGATGCATCCTTAGAATCTGTCATCTCATGCAATTTTTCAGGGAGGTGTAAACTCGATGGTAGAATTGTAAAATTCAACCACACCGAGTCCTTTTAATGACAGGTAGAGATACCAATAGGAGGGAGTTGATACATCCCAATCTCAAAAACAACTATGGTAGTCTTACCTTCAAAACATCCTTCTCAAAAAACATCTGATTTTTCAAATTTGATTCCACCAGATTTTCATGTAGGGTTTCAATCTCCAAGGTCTCCAGTTAGGTAGTCTTCTGGAATGTTGGTTGATTCACAACCTGATTTGGCACTCCATATTTGATTTATTGAACATTTATCACCAGATCCATTGATTTTCTGGTTAAAAACATGTACCTCCATTTTCAATCTCTATACATTTCCAATGGTTTATACAGACTACAAAGATGGGGTTTCATAAGAAATGACCCATTATGTTGTAAAACGTTTGTACATGTACCAATTTCTACTTCACATAGGCTAGGTCTATTTTTCAATGTTAACATTATATTTACAAATTTCATAATCTCAACACATATTTCTCTGGTACAACCTTTCCAGTATAATACATGTTCACAAAAATGTTGTTTTTTACTAGTTTCATGGCCTAAGTTCCTATTTTTTTTCATAAAATTTGTAAATTAATTTCATCCCATGGAACATGAAATGATGTATTTGTACCCACTTTTCTTTCTCCCATTTTTCTGTTGGGTGGTATGCGAAAATAAATGGGAATTGTTTTTCTTCCCATAATGTGGATATAGATTTTGTGGTGAAAACTACGATGAGAGGTAGGTTTGAGTAGTTTATTTCCAAGGAAAAAATGTTTCCAAAATGTGAGTTGGGTAAGAAGGCCCAAACTCATGGAATGGTGAGTTATTTTTCTTTTGAATCCCTTGGGACAGTATTCACTAAGAGAAATTTCTTGGTATCTGTACATGCACTTTTTTCCTCTTCATGCTTTCAATTAGTCATGAAAGATTTGTAAACACTAGATTGGAATAAAATGCAATATGAAATATTTGTAAACACTATTTTGGAATTAAATTCAATAGTGAGTATATGATGAACGTGGATGGATATTCAATGGGTTTATTTTATACTTGTCAAAGCAAAGAAATTCAAAAAATTACACAACAATTTTGGAAATCTTGTGAATGTACAATGTTGGTGGGAAAGGTAATTCCTTTTAGAGCCTAATTTAGTGAGAAATTATGACAATGTGAATCTCTTATGACAACATTGAATAATTGGAACTTCTTTGAAAGCTTCAGGGCCACATAAATTTTTCTCTTGACAGCATGGACACTCATTAGTGAGTTGGAAATTGGTGCTGAGGATTAACCCATATCCCTATTTGTGGCTGAATTGTAGTTTTATTCTACTGAACCAACAAACTTATCATCATGACCTAAAATTTAGCTGAAAGATTACAAAACTTTCTCCCACAAACTCAGACTTACGTTGCTTAGCAGACAACAAATCTTGTGAGATGTTTTTATCGACATTCTCAGTTTCACCAGAGGGAAAGAAAGCATGGATACTTGAACTCAGGGCCTGTTTTTAACGAAATGCATCAATAATATATGTTTGGCATTGCAAGAGGTACAAATATGGAATAGAAAAGTAAACAATGAGATCTTCAAAAGCCCACTCATCTATAAATTCTTCTTTTCTCTCATTTTCTATCAAACTTCTCACAGAATATGAAACTTGCAATGGAATTCTAACAAGAATAGGGCTTGATGTGGAAATTAAGCTGCTCACATATTTCTCTATTTAGGAAGAAATATTGTATATTATTAAGTTACTCACACTTTTATCTATCTAATCGATGAAGACTTGGACAATGTTGAGATTTTATTTCTTCATCAAGATCTCGGTCAATATTTGTCACAAGAACAACATTGCACCCCTCCTTATCACATCCTATTTGATCATCATTATTTTCATTATGAGCGCCTACAGTTTTGTAGGATATAAGTTTATAGGGAAAGACCACTTTCTGTTCCTCATGACATCTGTATCTATTCTTCTCCTGTCATATTCTTCTTTATCAGCAACCTGTTAGGCTCCTTTCTCTCAATATTTCTCTATATTGAGCGATCATTCCTAATATCTGAGGGTAAATTGACTACTATATTACCCCTTTTGTCCTCAGCCTAGATTCTTCTTATGAGACCAGAATTATCTTCCTTAAATACATGCTCTTTACCTCCAATTACATCAAGAAATGCATCATCCAATCTAGGAAAGAAAGGGATGTCTTCCAAACATATGAATTATGAGCTTGTATTTCTATGCAAAATTTGGTTATATCAACCAAGCTCCATATCCAAGCTTTTTTTTTTTTCATGGCAGTCATGCCACTTTTCTTTTGGGATAGTAGGGACATTACCGTGATTCCAAACTCTATCACCAACTTGAAAATTAGGAGCAACTTGATCTATGTTATGAAATGCCTTGTTTTTGGCATACTTTTATTGAAGTATATTGTGGCCCTATTATGGATATTGGCCAAGTTTTGTACAAATAAAGAAGCATTTCCTTGCTTATTTTTTCGGTGGGATGTGCACTATGGATGGAGTTAAGATAGCATTTGGAATCTCATAAGGGAAATGATGTTGGAAACCATAACCAACTGCAAATGGAGAGTGCCTTGTAGAGACATGTAATGATCCCACTGTTTGTTTTGATGGTTGTAAATGAAAAGAGCGTGGACCAAGGTTATGTTAACTAACTCAACCTTTATATCACATTAATTTATAGCTCGAAGTTTTCTGCAATGAATTTCAAGAATTGCATAAAGATATCAAGTCATGATTGGAATGATGGTCAATGGTAAACCATAATAGCTCCAAACTTGTCAAAATAAGTATGTTGCAGCTTTAGGGGCATCCATTTTCTTGCTGCAAGGAATGAAAATCGCCATCTTTGAAAATCTACAAAGTACTAAAGAACCATAGACCAAGTCATTGCAGTGTTGAATGGTCCAAATGGGAGGCAAACTCTTCAGTTTTGCAATGAAAATTATGCATGATTAAATTTCATGCTAAACATGTAGGATAATTTCATGGTAAATAACCATAGACCAAGTCATTGGAGTGTTGAATGGTCCAAATGGGAGGCGAACCCTTGGGTTTTGCAATGAAAATTATGCATGATTAAATGGCATGATAAACATTGAAGAGAGTTAGCTTCCCTGTGCAGTCTTTTATTTTTCTGCAATGTGTAGTTTTAAATTCTTCAGATTGATTTGGTTAACAATAGGTTGATTAAAAAGTACAAGTTGAGTAAATGAAGAATTATAGCTGAGTTT
Source organism: Pinus albicaulis (assembly GCA_034641835.2). Classification (NCBI taxonomy): domain Eukaryota; kingdom Viridiplantae; phylum Streptophyta; class Pinopsida; order Pinales; family Pinaceae; genus Pinus; species Pinus albicaulis. The sequence goes on along the minus strand of CM076584.1, from coordinate 429,679,123 downwards.
GTACACCTTACAGTGTTTGTGAAGCCTTATGTCTTATGGTATCCATCAAACTATGCAAGGTATTGCTAACTTGTGTTAGAATAACTCAATGGAGTTATCACACTCCATTTTGTCACAAAAGGCTTTGATAGTGAAGGTAATGGAGCACTTTTGGGTGATCATTATGTGTTTCCTTAATTATTTGACCCTTCTAAGCTTTTATGACTTGGGATAAGTAGAGTTTAGTAACTCCAAGGAATCGACAAACTATTTATTACCAAATTCTTTTGGTTTCCATTATCTAGGATGATGGAGTCAAGTCTATCCTTAACTGGGAAAAATTGTGTGAAGAAGGTCTCTTTGGCACTACCAGTGTAATGCTTGGTCATCAAGAAAAGTTGAGGATTGATAAAAGTGGGGTTGGGTATGTAAATTTCTATATTTTGGGATGGCTTCTATTGTTCAACAAGGAGAACTTTAGTATTTTGTTTCACATATAGAACTTGAAATTCATTATTGAAATGCCCATTATTTAAATGTAAGCTTTTGTAGTATCCTTCAACTTAGAATAACTTTCAGATATGAAAAGTTTACTGGTAGAGAAGATTTCCAATATGTACCCTCTCTCAATGCATGGCTTAACCTAAAGCATTGCAATCCCAATTTCAATAAATTTAATTTTCCTATATGTACCATCTCTCAATGCATGTCTTATCCCAGAGCATTGCAATCCCAATTTCAGTAAATTTAACTAATGAAAATTAATAAGTTTTATTGTAATGATGAAGCTATGATTCATAGAAAATACAGTACATTTCACATGTGCCAGGGGTATTTCCATTTCATATGATTATGTTATTGCAAGTGATATGTCATTGTTTTATAGGTGATGTAATTAATTCTATTTCTGAGTATTCACAAGTGTGGTATTTCCAAGTCTAAATCCTAAATCTGAGCTATATAAAAGCAGTGTCAGGATTTGTAACAAATTTCAAGGCATATATTCAAGTTAATATCCCTGTGTCTTGATCTTGATCAGAACTTGAAGGCTGAAGTGCATAGGGACCAAGAAAAAAAAAATTTGGAGATCTAAAAGGCTAAATTCCATTTCATACGATTATGTTATTGCAAGTGATATGACATTTTTTTATAAATGATGTAATTAATTGTATATCTTAGTATTAATAGCTGTGAAATGTGCCCATTAATAATTATGCTTACACAAGAGAAAATTATGATATTGACCTAAAAGCATCATCTTCCATACTCTTACAGTGATATTCTCGCCCATGATATTGAAAAATTAGTATTGACAAAGGTAGGAAACAACAAAATAAAGACCAGATCCAATGTAGCTGAAGACATATTCAATATTAATAGAAAAATTGATGCATATTTATCATTATGATGGCAAAGTTTGGTCCAATTAAATAAGAGAAAATTGATCCTTCAGCCCCTAGTAGAGCATAGGGCCATTGAAGTGTACCTAATTGGACAAGTCTAAAGAAACATCCTTGAGTTGGGGGAACAATATTTCTTGTATCAGCATTTGAAATCATTTCAAGTCTCCCTTCTGCTCATGTACTATATTGATAGCTAAGGCTCTTAAACTTCTTGAATGAAGGCTCAAAGACTTGGTTGATAATGAATGACTGAGGCATGTGGTTTGGTTTTCCTTAGAAGAAGGCTTCCATCAGTTGCCATACCAATTTATTGGAGTTTAAAAAATGTTGAATATGCATTGCTTCTTCCTTTGGAAAACAATCCTTCATGATTTCCTAATTAGACCCTGCTATAAAACAACAATGATGTATGCATTTTTTTATGATGGAGAGATGATGCGCAGCAAAAACAGTAATTCTTCCTATCATCACATGGTCAAGAGCTTCTTGAACGATACTTTCAGAACATGCATATGGGGCACTAGTTTCTTCATCTAATAGAATAATTGTCTTGCTATTGCCACTCGTTGATTTTTTCCCCCAGATAGCTAAACTGCTCGTTTTCCAACCTGCACAAAATATTTACAAGGAATTTTAAAATATTAGGATGGAATAATCAATTTATAAAATAATAACTTATGCTTTCTCTCTAAATGTTTTCTTTGAAAATATCCACTACAGTAGTTTAAATAGTTCATTTGAAACTAATCTTAGAGGGGATGCTATCTATATATAATAGCAAAAAAACTCGAGGTTAAATTGGATGTGTTGAATAAAATTTTAGTTACAAACAAATTTAAATGCTAACCACTCCAAAAATTTGAAATTAGGTTATGGTCTGAGTATATTAAATCACCATCTGAAGTTGATTTATTAGTAAGGCGTATTTGAAAAATGTTCAGTAGTGACCAAACCTTAGTGTGGTAGCCACCTGGAAGTAGGGTAATGAAGTTGTGTGCATTTGCAACTGCTTCAACTTCTTCCATGGTGGCATCTTATTTTCCATATTGTATATTTTCAAGTCTTGTTGTAGCAAAAAATGCAGGTTCTTGGTTTACCAACCCAATTTTCATTCATATAAATTCCATCAAAATAAACCACATGGTGTTCAAACTAAATAAACTATTCAAAAAATGAGCATATCAGTTTCAGTGGAAAATAACCCAAGCTTAGAATTTGGGTGCAGGTGATAATAACACCCAACTTTTCACCAAGAGAAATTCACAGAAGTGGCCAAAAAATGCATAGTTGGTAAATAGTTTGTTGAAAATCCTGCAAGAAATGGGTATGAGTTAACTAGGTAACATTTATATGTGGGGCATGTTAAACCTACATGCATGCATCAAATACGGACGGGAATTATCTGCAAGATGGACAATGATTTTCATTAGAAAGAGAAGTTGTCCAGGATCAAAATGAAAATATTTAGATGTAGTTTCAACACTCAAAACAACATAACACAACAACCATACCACTATAATTTTTGGCCAATGTATTCTTCCAAAACCCATTTTTTACCCTCGCTTCTTCTTTCTGAACACCATTCTAGACATGCATTTCTACCTTTAGATTGTTCCCATGTTTCAGACTTTTGTCTTATATGTGCATCCCTTACCCATTTCTCAACAGAGTCTTCACTAGAAATGACTACTTCTTGAGTAAACTTTGATAGTATGTGCCTATAAAACCACTCAAGCATTTGAACAAGTGGATTTGAAGGTTTGGAGCCACCTCCATGTTGAGTATTTTTATGATATGCTACCCTTGCTTGCTTATGAGACTTTTCCATTCCTTGGGTATTCCAAATTCCTAAGCTACCATACTCCTTAGCAAACTATGGTGTGTGAGCATACAATATATGATGCCAGTATAAAAACAACTGATTAAATTTTTAATTAAAAAATGGCATACTAAAAAATATTAAATATGATGTGTAGAGAAGGAAGAAATGACACCTACCATGTAATGTGTGATTTCATTCTCTCCCCATGCCCCAATCATTTATTTTGTAAAATGTGTAGCTGCTTTAGTGAAAGCCATATCATCCCCTTTCTCAAATTTCTCCTTGTCCATTAATGAGAAAAAAGAAGAAAGAGCTATCCAAACTTTTGTTTTTCTTAATGAAAATCTACCATTATCAGTTCGATCATCCTTTGCATCAATTATGTCTTTATAAATTTCCCATTGCCCTTTTCCTGATGCTTTGACATCTACAATAAAGTGTCGTTCTTTAACCCCACGCATGGATGGTTTAGAAGGAAAATTACCTCGGGCTCTTGATAATTTTGTATCTTTGCAAATTTTTACATTACCTCCATGCAAAACAACATTAGAAGGAACCTTCTCAATTACTCCAATTGAATTTTGTGCAATTTCCTGTGGCCTTTTGTTCCAAGAAAATAAAATAGAAAGGTACACTAATTTATCAACAATTCTTACAAATGCATGCAATGTACATATATGTACTCTTGTAAGTGGTATAGGTAATATGGTATCCATGTTTTCATCCATCTCATATCGATTTGGAGAAATGTCTTGTTTACAACTTGTAATCCCATTTGACCACCCACCACTAGGAAATTTTCTTTTTTCCTTGTGTGCATACAATAAATGCAACTATTCTTTGCATTAGAACCATGGACAACATTGTACATGCATTTTAATGTTTTTAAATTAGCTGCTAGATGCCATTCAACTTCATATGATCCATAATGGTCAACAACTAGTTTTTCTCCCATTCTATGTGAGGCAGTTGTTGTGGGTATCAAAGTTTGATAAAAATCCCATTTTAATGTTTCATGAGACTCCTTAAATATGCGAAACAGTCCCAACCACCATATGTGATTCTCAAATTGGACAAAAAAATATTTTTTATCGGTTACCTCAATATTAGGATCAATGGCCCTGTTCATTAATGTGATAGAAACTCTTTCATATTTCTCATTATTAATGAGTTCCATCTCATCCAAATTGACAACAAAAATCAATTTCCATGTGCTTCCTCCACAGAAATATCATAACATTTCACCATAGCTTGCAATATTTTCTCTAGATCTAACCATATGTTGTTCTTTGAATTCAGAATCACAATTTCATTCTTAATATTTTTCTTCCCACCCTTCTATTTTATCTCTTTATTTTCTTCTATATGATACATGTGACCTAGAAGATCAACAATTTTTCTATTACTTCTTGAACGAGCACTTTTTATATCAAAGGTCAAGGAATGACAACTTTAGTGATTCCAACATTTATCAATCCTTCTTGTAAGAATTTAAAAATTGTCTTATAACCTTGTATACTAATCCCAGTGTCATCACAAACACTTTGGAATTTCTCTACATTCATGGAATCCAATAGTTTATTTATCAGTTGTTCAACAAGACATCTTCTAAGGGAATCAAAACATGGTTGTCCAATCATGGATATTATCTCATCTTTCTTGAAGATGGACTTCAATATATAAGACATGTTTCCCCCCTCTAGGATTTCTTCTCTCTTGTTTGGTTTCATGAGAGATTTTATAGCATGTAATTTCTTTTTCATAGCACCCCCTGTGGATACCAAAGAAGAAATGCTGCTAACTTTTTTAATTCTATATCTCCCTCCAAATGGTGTTTTCTTAAGTAATTTCAAATTCCTTGTTAAACTAGCAACCTTAAGTTTTAAACTGTTAATCTCTTTACTAAAAGATTCTATCTCTTTGAAAAATATTTTATTTTCTTCAAAGTTCCTTTTTCCCTCTTCACCCAATCTTTTATTTTCTATAAATTTGTTCATAAGGCTCTGATTTTGTAGAAGGATGGTTTGTCGTAAACTCGTATTCTAATTATTTGCAACCAAATTCATGTTCTGAATTTGATTAATGCTTTCAACCAACTTGTAGTTTTGGTATTCCAAATCATAGACTGTTTTGAGGAGGTTTTCCACTTTATCCTCAAGATATTTACAAGTTCCCTTTAAGTTTTCACAATATCCTAGCAACCCATTCTTACCATTACACAAAAACTTGACCAGTGTCGTTACATTTTTAAATTCTGGGTGAGAATTTGTGGTAGGATCTATTTGGAATAACTCTCCCTTTTCCCACAAGTCAACATTTTTTGACCCCCCTCTTCTTTTTTTATTGTCATTGTCACTTACACCCATTATTTTAAGGCTAATTTTCTTGTGTAATGGTGCCATATTTTGATCCACCTCAATAGCAATAGTGTATTTTTTTCTTCCATATGAAGTATCTTCTATATTTTCCATTACCCCAAGACTGGACCTACAATTACAAACATAATCAAAAAATAAATTTAGTATAGGATAAATATAGATAATATGAAAAACAACAAGTTAAATAAAATAAAATAAAAAATATTATAGGTGAGAATATATCTCTTTTAGGTTCAGACTGTAAAAAAAAACTTTTAAGTATGGAACCCTTCATTTGCAATTATGTTTAGTCACAATCAAACACTCTTGAAAAACATTACTTTCTTGTAACCTACCCCTTATTAAGTTAGTAAATTTTTTATTTTTATTTTTATTTTTTTATTTTTATTTTAAATCACGTTTAAGTTTCTCATATTGGTTTTAAATCAAACTGTTGTTTATTCTTAATGTGACACATTTCACACTCGCAATTTCATGTTACATTTTCGATAGTTGATGTGAATGTTCATTTTTGGCACTTCTAGAATGAAATGAATGGTTTAGCATCACATGGCCACAACCCCTCATTGTTATATTTTTTGAGATATTGTTCCAACTGTTTTTGTTTCATGTACTAATTGTGGTTATCAAATACTGTCATAACAGAATCATTTCCAACATTTTAACACAAGTTCATGGTTAATGGCAATCCACATTTCAATGGAAAATCTTGTGTTACTCTTTTTATTCATATAACACTTCATACTTTATTTCACTCTTATGGAAATATGATTTTTTGATCAATCTCATTCCTAATAAACCCTAGCTGAAAACTACTCCCACATCTACAAATTCTAGCTAGATATACCTTAGGGATACCCCTACACTAGGATTTTTTTGGTATAAAATGTGGATCAAGGTCACCAACGTGATAGTGGATGGCTTGTGTGTTGGCCACCATCATTAGGGCGACCGGCTTAGTCGTGTACCACTACAAGAAAAAAGGACATTGGTGAGGGGTGAAAATGGTCACCATAACCTCATTGGTGAGGGTCAAAAGAGCCTTCGTCACCAAAAATTGAACGTCACCAAAGGTGGCATTGCCGAAAGTATAGGTGTTGTGGTGAAATTCAAGGTTTGTCACCAATAATGATTTATAGTGATGGACAGTGACTGTCACCATTTCATATGAGCAATGGTGACGGACAATAGCCTCTGTCACCAAAAAATTGAACGTTACCAAAAGTATGTGTTGTGGTGACATTCAAGGTCCATCACGAATATTGATTATAATGACGATTAGTGACCGTCACCATTTCATATTAACAACAACTATTTTTTGTGATGGAATTTTCATGGCCATCACTATTGGTGCATATATATGGCAACATTCATTAACCGTCACCATAAACTCATTGGTGACATCAAGGTCTGTCACGAATAATGACTATAATGACAAACAATGACCCTCACCATTTCATATCAACAACAAAGATTTATGGTGACAGACCTTTAATGGTCGTCATTATTGATGCGTATATATGGTGGTGTTCGTTGACCATCACCATTTCATATTTTGGTGAGGGTAGAAAAATGTCACCATAAGCTCATTAGTGATGGTCAAAATATCATCCGTCACCAAAAACTGATCGTCCTCATTCCCCTATGAATATCAGGGCACGATGGAATCAAACCACCAACCTCCTGCTTGTAAAGCAGGTGCTCTTCCATTAAGCTAGCACCCTTTAAAGAATTAGACTTTAAAGTAGCAATTGCCCCTAAAGGTGCAAAGATACACCAAAGGAATAGAAAATCTAGGAAGATCAAAAGTTGCTAGAAATAATATGTTCAATATACATAATAAAAATACGATAAGAATAACTTTTGATATAATCTAACAAAGCATGTACTATGTAGGAGAATAATTGGAAAGCACAACTAGAAATTTGAATCACAACATAACAATATAAAAGAACATGCAACAGGAAAGGAACAACTCCATAATTTGAGAAATATGAGAAATCCATGGGTTTGTTCTATAGGTAACGAAATAGAAATCTAGATTTATGAAATTCAAGTATCACACAAGAATGTCTTGAACAAATATCAATATGTAAAATACTATTTTTTCATTTCGATTTACCTTGCAGAACCTCAGGAAAAAGTTTCCACAGAAACAACCAATAAACATAACAACATGGGCCTCAGGAGCAATTGTGCAGGGGATAAAATATGAAGGTAAAGCGCTAGGGAAGTATTCAAAGAAAATGATGAAAAGCCTCTCTAGAAACTAAGAACCCTCTGAAGTAAACCACACATTTATCATCGTGACTAGTACACTTGCAAAAAAAAGATCAGAATAAATTATGAACTATTCCACGAAAAAACAGTGAATTTTTCCACTAAAATACAGTTTCAAATTAATCGCTAGCATGATGCTAACTTCTCTGCAAGAATAGGGAAGTTTCAATAAAATGTATAATAGCTTGCATGGCAATCATGTTGATAAAACCTTCCAAGGAATAATACCACAACAGTCAACAAGAGTTCCATGAAAGAAGTGGCACCTAGGAACCTCACTGAAAACAATATTTATGTAAGGCAGTCATCTAGATCAAGGGTCATCATTCAATAATCAATATGGAAATAGGTGTTGACATTTCTAATGGAATCCTTTTTGGATTCACTAGTTAGGAAGAAAGCAAAAGGTTTCATCAAGAATTCTAACTTACAGATTTTTGGGATTAGAATATGATGACATATTGATGAAGCAGATCAAGAAAATGAAACTCTTTCATTCTAAGGAAACCTGTTGCAGGACTACTCAAAAGGAAAAGAATGAGGTACATGTATATATATGTTGACATTGGATGCTATTTAGTCATGCCATCTGGTTGTAGGTAGTATACTTATATCTTTAGAAGTATGATCAAAATCGAAAGTAGAAACTCTTCTGATGCACAGGTTTCCAAAAGGGCATGATCTACACTAGATGAAATCGACATAATATGTCCTCATATGGAATATAAGGTGGTTGTACATTATCAAGGACCTGCACAATGAAAGTTCCTAGGAATGAAATAAAATTTTGGAGAAATAAAAAGGAAGATATCATGGGAAGTACAACCATGGAAAGAAGCAATCAACATCCAAGGAAGCCAAGAAGACTTGACTAGGAGATCTCCAGGGAAGATATGTGGACTTTAATAGAAGTCTGGAAAAGATAGAGACCATTGAAAATACATATCTTTAGGAGATAATAAAGGATGTTGATGCCTACAAGAAGGATTTCATGGTGAAAGATCATCACTAAGGTAAATTTTGATTTAAGTATTCATATTTATAATTGAATAATATCTGATGAGCTTATTCAGGGCAGCCAAAGGGAAGTATATGTCTTCCACAGGTTGATAACCATATTGCAGGATGTAATATCCTTGGAAGAAGTATGGTTCGAAGGAAAGCAACATGATATGAAGGTATACCAAATGAAAAATTGATGGATCACTTTCGGGAAAAAATGAAAAGTGATGGGTGATTTGAGCCCTAATGAAGATATCCCAAAGATGAAGACTCCTCAACAATGAAGAAATTCATGACATCAAAGGAAGTAGTTCTTCATGAGTAGCTCGGTGTTTTCATCATTGCTGCTACAGGTCCCTGATTAAGAGGGGGGTTGGTAATAATTTTCTTACCTGGTAGAAACTTGGAAGCAAGTCCCTAGGAGCTTAGACAAGCCCTTGGCTAAGAGGGAGCCTTGACAAGTCCTTGGATAAGAGGGAGCTTGAGAAAATTCCTTGATAGGAATGGGTATGTCCTCCCTAATTAAGAGGGAGAGATAGACGTATCATTTTTGTCTTCACCTATAAGACAAAATGTGGGATTGGATAATCATCTTGCATCTGATACTCTTTTGGGGATGTATTAGGGTATCCAAAGTAAGAGTACTCGTGAAAGGACGGGTATTCTTTGAGGATTAGCTATCCCCAAAAGAATATTCCTATGAGGTCATACTCGGTGACCATGCGGGTGGAGTATGTACCTTGGAGACAATGATGAAGACGTCTATAATCATTGGTCTCACCAGCATTGTAGTTCATGGTCTCGTGAAGAGATGGAATTGTTAATCAAGGCCTTGCACTGTGACAATGCTAGTTAATAAGATGCTATAACAAATGGATTACCAATCAAATTATTCTTATGAGATTCTTCATATTGAGAGTGACCATGTAGCATTATGAATACCTCCCTAGTTAAGAGGGAATGTTGGAACGTGTAACTAAGTTCGGTCTTCATAATGACTTGTAATTATGTAATTATGTAATGAAGAAGAAAAATATAATAAAATGTATTTTGTAATACTTGCGCATCATGGGTTTCATGAGCAAGGAGTTTTTATTATAGGTCAAAGACTTCTTCTTGATGTCTTTTAAGGGTTTTTCATATTTTCATAAATATATACAATTTAGAGTCATGTATATGAATTGGTGTTACAATTATAAAGATAATTTATTGATGTAAATGTGTGCTTTCAAGACCTTGTCAATATGCTCCACAAGTCGGCTTAAAGATGGTGAATATTCTCCTCGATGAAGTTGGCTTACACACAAACCTCATTTCAACCTACAAGCTAAATCCAGTCACTATATAAAGAATGATGCAGCCTCATTATAGTGTAAGAAATTTTGGATCATGTCTGTGATAGAAGAGCGAAGTTTGGGTGTACATTGATGCGAGAATAGGAGGCTAGTCTGGGAAGAAAAGAAGAGGTATACTTACCTTTGTTCTGGGTCTATACCACCTCGCACATTTCAAACAAAAGGCTATCACAGCAAAAGATAAGTCTCTCTTCTAGTGCGTAGAACAATGCGTGAAGAAGGTAATACAGTGATGAAAGGATCTGTGATTAGGTCAAGAAAGGAGGTGTGCTATCGAAGGAAGAAAGTCTTATCATATCTATGTTTTGGTCTGCAAAATTACCTCGCATATCTTAGGGAGGCTGAAGGTAATCATAGTAAAGAGGAAGGCTACAACAGCATGAAGAAAGGCTCGGTCTTGACTTTCAAAGATGTCCAAAGGATGTTGGAAGTAGGCCGAGAAGAATACTTTAGGAAGCTAAGGATAATATCAAAGGAAGCCAAGAAGAAGCACATAGGTTGGGGCTACTAGACTAGGGATCGAGCTTCCCTAGTAAAGGTGCAGTGCAGTGCAGAAAGAAGAGATCAGCTAGAGAAGCCGAGAAGAGCAGTGACAAGGGTCTTGGAGGCATACTAGTGTCAAGGGTCTATTTCATGGTTATTGTACTCGTCAATGGAAGAACTATAAGAAGAATTGATTTTGGGTTTTCCTCTCCAAGAGGGAGAGGTTTTGGCCTTGGCTTGAAGAGCCTAAACTTTGTGTCTCCTGTGTTGTGATAATTGACTTGATGAAAGACATAATAAGCTAACAAAAATAATATCTAAGTAAAAGAAGCATAACAAGTTCACAATTAATTATCATGAAAGAGAAATTGAATTAAACGCCCTAATTTCTCAACAAGGTTGATATGCTCCTTACTATCATTACCTACCCCTCAAAGTAACTAGCATGGCTCAAGGGAAAATACAGATAATCATTCCATCAGTTCTATCTGAGAATACTTGAAGTAGACGAAGATTCAAAAGCTCTTGTTACTTGGATATGAAGGCTCTGGTGCTAGTACAATTTTCAAGCAGGCAAAATTTCTCTACAAGGGTGAGAAATTTTCACAGGAGGAGCTGCAAAACATCGAACTGATGATACAGAGCAACGTATATAAATACTTTTGAATATTTCTTGAGGGGAGTGAGCATTTTGAGGAGGAAAGCTTAGCAGATATGGATGGTTCTAGTGTACATGAACAAGTTTCTGCCTCATATGAAAGTGATGATAAAGAAGCTGCTCAATGTACTTACTCTCTCAATCCAAAATTGAAACATTTTTCCAATTGGCTTCTGTAAATTATGGCAATGGGGGATTTAGATGGTTTTTTCCTAGTTACAACATGTGAGTATGCCCCAATAGTTGATTAAATGTGGAGAGACCATGCAATTCAGGCTACGTATGCAAGATGAAATGAGCTGTGTGTCCTCCGTGATGTTGCTGGTCACTTATAGGAACGGGATGTTGAGGTATCAAGTAATGCATACAATTCGTCAGAATCTCACATTCTATATGCTGGAGTGACTCAAAGTAATGGGTTAGCATTTATAGAATTTTCAACTGATGATTGTAGTCCAATGTCAGAACCTTATAATGAAAACTTTGATTGTCCAACTCCAACTATGAAGTATTAGCTTATTAGAGTAAATACTAAAGGATTAAATGAAGGTTGTAAGTGGCTGGAAATATTTGAGAATGTACGAGCTGTAATCTTTTGTGTTGCTATAAGTGAATATGACCAAAAGTGGGTTGAGAAATAAGATGACCTTCAGTAAAGAATTTTTTGAGAATGTTGTGGAGCATTCATGTTTCAGAGATATACCATTCATTCTATTACTAAATAAATATGACATTTTTTAGGAGAAAATTAACAAAGTGCCACTTACTGTATGTGATTAGTTTAAGGATTTCAATCCCGTGGAGGCACACCACAACAATCAGTCACTAGACCATCAAGCTTACTATTATGTGGCAATGAAATTCAAGGATCTCTATGCATCTCTTAGCAGCCATAAGTTGTTTATATGGCAAATGAATGCACCAAATCGTAGCACAGTGAATGAATCCTTCAAATATATTCATGAAATTTTAATATTGATGTATTTATAATTTTTTAATATTCATTGTTATTATTATTTTATTTCTAGTCAAAGAATGTTCCTCATGCTTTTAGGGTCAACTGAGTCAAGAGAAAATTTATCATGAGTCAATGAAATGTAATTGAGTCAACGTCCCATTTGGACTTGTAAAAGAAAAAGAAAATTTATTTTTCAAGTCAAAGAGTAAAAAATTTCACCACAAAGACCAAGTCAGCCCCCTGGACAAGATGGACTAAAGAGACAGCCATTCAAGCTCCTTGACATGTATAAATACAAGATAGTTCAATCTCATTTTATCATCCATCCATCACTTCGATTTCTGTGCAAGAAGGAGAATTTCAGCAAAAGTCAAAGGAGAGAAATTTCTGTTTTCTGCCCTATTTTCTGTTCACGCATGGGAATTTTCTGAGTTAATTTTTGTGGTATTGCAGGCCTAAAATTTTAGAAGACGACCAGATTTCTGAGATTTTACCAGCATTGACTTCTGTTGACCATGATTTTTTGGAAATGGATGGGAGGAGTGTTGACATGGGTCTTTGTGGCAGTCTCGGTCTTGGTCTTGGTCTTGGGTCTTGGATATCTCACTTTGATCTGATTCTGTAAGAAGAGAATTTTCTTGGGTTTTCCCGCTTGTGGGGTTTTGCCCTGGCTTGGAGCCTAATTTCTTGTGTTCTTTGTCTCTTTTTGATATTCATGTTTTGTACTTTTGGTAATTGCTTGATGAAGAAGATAACATAAGTAACAAGAGGCCAACAAACATTCACAATTAATTATCAAGTTAAGAGAAATCTACCCTAATCTACAAGCATCTTGATTTCTCAACATGGTATCAGAGCTAGGTTGAAGCAAAGGAAGATTGAAGATAACACTTTGTTGGCTTATTTTCTTATCCCTGTGGCACCTTAAGCAAAGTATCATCCAAATTTTGTGACATCCTTTCCTTAAAATATGAATTGAAAGAGGCACAATACCTCTGTGATTCAAGTTGAATAAAGACATCAATATTCATGTGAACCGAGCTCATCAATGAAGGAAGGACCGAAATACTTTAGGGCTAGAAAAAGAGACCTATAATACATGCAAAGACTTTATGGCATTATCTCTGTAAATCAAGGATGAAATTCATATCTCTGTTGTCGACAAAATATTTGGCATAGGTACACATATTTGAGTATCTATGTTGATTTATGAAGTAAGTTTCCTGTACTAATGTGAATTTCAGAGGCACCTTCTCCTATGATAAGCATACAAGTCATTATCTTTATAGTCTAAAAATTAATCAAAGAAAAGGAAAATGGATTATATGAAATCTTTTAAAAGAAGACAACCTACTCTGACAATATTTTCAGTGGCAATCTGAGCACGACTGTGCGCTCCTTTCTGAATCAAAAATACCAAGTGTATTCATGACATTTTTATAGTTTGAGCAGCCAATATATTGTAGCTGACATCTACTACTGTTGAGTTCAAAGGCTAGTTTGAGAGTATGAACAAGTCCAAAATTGCCATAATGATTGAAGCAAGTTTGTTTGGGGAAAAATGAATATCTGAGGTACTCTTCCTTGATCAATACAAAAAGGTTATGTGACACTTCTATGAGGTATGTGAAGCTTACTATAGTAACAAATATTTGAATATTCAAGGCATCAATGATGACACCAACATGAAATGATACAAGGTATATCTAACACTCTATAAGGTAGCTCGACTGATTTGGGAGACTATCCATCTTTGACATATAAAAAGACCATCATCTTCATAATCAATGAAAATCTGTGGCACTGTGAGATGAAGGATAGAAGTGTATTGTGATCTGAAGTTAAAAGAAAACAAAACCATGTGGATCGTCTCTGAGGCATTTAAATGTACAAATGATGAACTTAAAGACATGCGAAACAAGTCTTATCTGTGACATAAAGGACTAAGCATCTCTATACCTTTGTGAAAAATGAATCAAAATTTTGTGATCTACTCTATGCTACAGGACCAAAAGACTAAGGTACATAGTCTATAGAAGGGACCAAAAACATCACTATGAATAAAAGCCAAGATTTTGATCAATTCCAAGTCTGAAGCTACACTTAATGACAGAATTTACATTTATGAAAAGTTTGAGTATCACTATGACAAGTAGAACATGTATATTTGTGATCTAAACCATGAAAAGACACACAAAACTTTTTGAATCATCAAGAATCAGTTTTTAGTGGCATCCTATGCGAAAACCTGAGGGATGCTACTTCCTGACATAATTTATTATGATGATATAAGGCCCATCTTTGTGACACTAGAATATGAGCAGCATTATATCTATTCATAAGGACTGTGAGGATATAGGGAATCCGTGACACAAGTTTGTGAAAATAGCACCCTTCTCATACATAAAAGAAAGACGAATTCAATTCTTCAAGCTGAACTATTTGATATTGAAAGATAAAGGACACTGAAAGCAGCTCAAAGATATCTCTATGGCTTATATCCAAGCTTGAAGGACCAATTAGCGTAAGCATATATTTTGAAATTTGAAGTAGCCCCAAGAAGTTACAATTTACAAAATTGTAGTACCATAATCGAAGGCAATAATGGAGAATAGGGGAATTTAAAAGAGGTACATGTAAACTATGCTCAATGATAATAGTAGTGGCAATATGAGCATGACTGTGCGCTCCTTTATGAATCAAAAGGACCAAGTGTATTCATAATATTTGTATAGTTTGAGTAACCAAAATACTGTAGCTAACATCTATTACTTATGAGTTCAAAGGCTAGTCTAAGAGCATGAACAAGTCCAAAATTGCCATAATTATTGAAGCAAGTTTGTTTGGGAAAAAACGAATATTTGAGGTACCTTTGAAACATTGCAGGATGACTTTGTCCAGGAGGAGAATTTGTCAGTCAGAGTGGAAGAGACTCAAAATATTCCACTCATTGGGAGGATGACTAAAGGAGGACCCAAGAAGGCCAAGGAAAAAGGGGTTTGTTCATCTCATTCTGAGGAGGAGGCTATGATCCATGTGACATTTTTCAAATGTTGTAAGGAGGGACATTAAGAAAGCGAATATCCAAAAATGGAAGCAGCTGCAAAAGTAGTTTGAGATGAGTGCGGAAGTTGCAGTGGATGATTTGGCATCCAAGCTAGAGACATCCTTCTCCACAATTTCTCTTTTCTCAACCAATAACACTTTAGTGTTGATTAACATGTGCAAAGTGGACGATCAAAGCACATGGCATTCAACTGCGAGATATCCAGCAAGTTTCAAGAGCTAAAGGAAACATTTAAGTGGATTTGGGTGATAATGCTATCTATGAAATACCCTCAGTTTTGATCCATAGAATAGTAATATATCTACATGGTAAATGGCTAAAAAGCTGATTAATGGAATATGTAAAGTGGTACATTGAATCATAATAAAAATACATCATAGACTACAGAAGGAGAACACAAAAACAATGGGGGAGCTATGATCCCACTAGAAGGGAACGAAAGGGGACTTAGGGCCTAAGGGAAAAATATTTCATCCTTTTATTACTCCCATTTGTTCTTTAAACTTAGCCTTATTAAGCCTTGCTTTATGGTTAACCTAAGTCTTACTAAACTTGGAAATTTGGAATTACAAGTTAAGAGAGAAACATGTACTTCTTATGAAAGCACATGGTACCTCCCATGCATGCAGATATAATCTGTGATTTTTTAGCATGAAAAAGATATTTTTATATCCATTCTTTGTTGATATTTTTCTCTCAAAGCTTAGGTTGTTGTATTAATGCTATAATACAATTATGGAAAGAGTTGTCATGAAACTATGCGGAAATCATGACAATGTGAAAGGGAAATGGATGCCATTGAATAAACTTAATTACAGTTGATAACCTCTGGAGTCCCCAGCAAAGAGATTTCTTGGCCAGCCAATAGCAGAGGCCCTCGATGGAAGTGGGATAACCTAAGGGACTGCATGAAAAATATATGGATCCCATTCCTTGGGTTGTGCAACCAGTGATGGGAGATGGCTAGTATATTGAGATAGATGTAAGAGTTTATAGACTGGGAAATCCTAGGAATTGGACTGTGTGAAGGGAGATATAGACAACAATAGGTAATTTTATCATTGTGGATCCTTGGTCACAACAATTAATTAATTTTTATTAGTGAATGTCCTATATTAGATGAACCTACCCTTGAGAAAAGAGTGGTTAAATGAAATTTATAATATCAGCCACTTTTAAATTATAACCCTAGGCCAACTTTTTAACAAAATACTCAGGCTTTGAGATTTTGAAGCTATGTGATTCTTCTTATTCTTGTTGCTTAATGGAATTTTCTCGATGAACTAAGTTTAAAGATCAATGACTTCTCGAATCATTGGAATGAGAATTACGCATCATCACTACAATATTGTTTGAAGTATTCTTAGATAATCTCTTATCATCATAAGAGAAGCTCTATCAAAATTCTAAATATTTGCATCATAATACTCTAATATACCAAAGGTCTGTGTCAAATACTTTAAAAATGAAAAATTCATTAGAGGACTATGTCAATGATCTACAAATTGTATGCAGTTATAAGGAAATCCTTAAGAACATGTCAAGGAAAATTGTTAATGTGTAGCATATTACCATCATGGTATATGGTATGGGAAACCTATGTGAGTGTAAAAAGAAATTATTAAGAAGATGAAAATTCTGTAAATCCGTAAACTACAGTGATATGTCTTGCTGCTTGCATTGACAAGATAAGTCTGGATTTGTAGTTCGATGAATAAAGCTTAATAAGTACTCAAGCATAAGGATCAAACATTGTAAGAATATATAAAAATCTGAAGGGACTTATATGTTTCAGGTTTATGTGTTTCCTTGTCATTCAGAAGCAAGACATTGTGTTATATCTTACCTTGATCATACAAAACTTTTTGAATCATCAAGAATCAGATTTTAGTGGCATCCTGTGACAAAACCTGAGGGATGCTACTTCGTGATAGAATTTATTATGATGATATAAGGCCCATCTCTATGACACTAGAATATGAGCAGCATTATATCTCTTCATAAGGACTGTGAGGATATAGGGAATCCGTGACACAAGTTTGTGAAAATAGCACCCTTCTCATACATAAAAGAAAGACGAATTCAATTCTTGAAGCCGACCTATTTGATATTGAAAGATAAAGGACACTGAAACCAGCTCAAAGATATCTCTGTGGCTTATAGCCGAGCTTGAAGGACCAATTAGTGAGATCAATGTGAAGACCAAGTTGCAGAACTGTATGGACAGAGAAGTTCGAATTTAGCATAAGCATATCTTTTGAAGCAACCCCAAGAAGTTACAACTTACAATATAGTAGTACCATACTCAAAGGCAATAATGGAGAACATGGGAAGTTAAAAGAGGTACATGTGAATTATGCTCAACGATAATAGTAGTGGAAATCTGAGCATGACTGTGTGCTCCTTTCTGAATCAAAAATACCAAGTTTATTCATGATATTTGTATAGTTTGAGTAACCAAAATACTGTTGCTGACATCTATTACTGCTGAGTTCAAAGGCTAGTCTGAGAGTATGAATAAGTCCAAAATTTCCATAACTATTGAAGCAAGTTTGTTTGGGAAAAAACGAATATCTGAGGTACCTTTGAAACATTGCAGGATGACTTTGTACAGGAGGATAATTTGTCAGTCAGAGTGGAAGAGACTCAAAATATTCCACTCATTAGGAGAATGACTAAAGGAGGACCCAAGAAGGCCAAGGAAAAAGAGGTTTTTTCATCTCATTCTGAGGAGGAGGCTATGATCCATGTGACATTTTTCAAATGTTGTAAGGAGGGACATTAAGCAAGCCAATATCAAAAAATGGAAGCAGTTGCGAAAGCAGTTTGAGATGAGTGTGGAAGTTGCAGTGGATGAGTTGGCATCCAAGCTAGAGACATCCTTCTCTACAATTTCTCTTTTCTCAACCAATACCACTTTAGTGCTTATCAACATGTGCAAAGCGGAAGATCAAACTTTGAAATTATGTGGAAATCATGAAAATGTGAAAGGGAAATGGGTGTCATTGAATAAACTTAATTACAGTTCATAACCTCTGGAGTCCCCAACAAAGAGATTTCTTGTCCAGCCAATGCTAGAGGCCATGGAGGGAAATGAGATAACCTGAGGGACTGCATGAAAAATATATGGATCCCATTCCTTGGGTTGTACAACTAGTGATGGGAGAGGGCTAGTAGATTGAGATAGATGTAAGAGTTTATAGACTGGGAAATCCTAGGAATTAGACTGTGTGAAGGGAGATATAGCCAGAAATAGGTAATTTTATCATTGTGGATCCTTGGTTGAAACAATTAATTAATTTTTATTAGTGAATGACCTATGTTAGATGACCCTACCCTTGAGAAAAGAGTGGTTAAAGGAAATTTATAATATCAGCCACTTTCAAACTATAACCCTAGGCCAACTTTTTAACAAAATACTCAGGCTTGGAGATTCTAAAGCTATGTGCTTCTTCTTATTCTTGTTGCTTAATGTAATTTTATCTATGAACTAAGTTTAAAGATCGACGACTTCTTGAATCATTGGAATAAGAATTATGCATCATCACTGAAATATTGTTTGAAGTATTCTTAGATAATCTCTTATCATCATAAGAGAAGCTCTATCAAAATTCTAAATATTTGCATCATAATACTCTAATATACCAAAGGCCTATGTAAAATACTTGAAAAATGAAAAATACATTAGAGGACTATGTCAATGATTTACAAATTGTATGCAGTTATAAAGAAATCCTTATGAACATGTCAAGGAAAATTGTTAATGTGTATCATATTACCATCATGGTATATGGTATGGGAAATCTATGTGAGTACAAAAAGAAATGATTAAGAAGATGAAAAGTCTGTAATTCCATAAACTACAGTGATATGTCTTGTTGCTTGCATTGACAAGATAAGTCTAGATTTTTAGTTCTATGAATAAAGCTTAATAACTACTCAAGCATAAGAATCAAACATTGTAAGAATATATAAAAATCGGAAGGGACTTATATATTTCAGGGTTATGTGTTTCCTTGTGATTCAGAAGGAAGACATTGTATTATATCTTACCTTGATCATACAAAACATTTTGAATCATCAAGAATCAGAGTTTAGTGGCATCCTGTGCGAAAACCTGAGGGATGCTACTTCGTGACAGACTTTATTATGATGATATAAGGCCCGTCTCTATGACACTAGAATATTAGAAGCATTATATCTCTTCATAAGGACTGTGAGGGTATACGGAATCTGTGACACAAGTTTGTGAAAATAGCACCCTTCTCATACATAAAAGAAAAACGAATTCAATTCTTGAAGCCAACCTATTTGTTATTGAAAGATAAAGGACACTGAAATCAGCTCAAAGATATCTCTATGGCTTATGGTTGAGCTTGAAGGACCAATTAGTTAGATCAATGTGAAGACCAAGTTGCAGAACTATAAGGACAGGGAAGTTCAAATTTAGCATAAGCATATCTTTTGAAGCAGCCCCAAGAAGTTACAACTTACAATATAGTAGCACCATACTCGAAGGCAATAATGGAGAACAGGGGAAGTTAAAAGAGGTACATGTAAACTATTCTCAACGATAATAGTAGTGGAAATCTGAGCATGACTATGCGCTCCTCTCTGAATCAAAATGACCAAGTGTATTCATGATATTTGTATAGTTTGAGAAACCAAAATATAGTAGCTGACATCTATTACTGTTGAATTCAAAGGATGGTCTGAGAGTATGAACAAGCCCAAAATTGCCATAATGATTGAAGCAATTTTTTTTGGGAAAAAAACAAATATCTGAGGTACCTTTGAAACATTGCAGGATGACTTTGTCCAAGAGGAGAATTTGTCAGTCAGAGTGGAAGAGACTCAAAATATTCCACTCATTGGGAGGATGACTAAAGGAGGACCCAAGAAGGCCAAGGAAAAAGAATTTTGTTTATCTCATTCTAAGGAGGATGCTATGATCCATGTGACATGTTTCAAATGTTGTAAGGAGGGACATTAAGCAAGCCAATATCCAAAAATGGGAAGTAGCTGCAAAAGCAGTTTGAGATGAGTGCGGAAGTTGCAGTGGATGAGTTGGCATCCAAGCTAGAGACATCCTTTTCCACAATTTCTCGTTTCTCAACCAATACCACTTTAGTGTTGATCAACATGTGCAAAGTGGAAGATCAAAGCACATGGCATTCAACTGCAAGATATCCAACAAGTTTCAAGAGCTAAAGGAAACATTGAAGTGGAGTTGGGTGATAATGCTATCTATGTAATACCCTCAGTTTTGATTCGTATAACCGTAATGTATCTACATGATAAATGGCTAGAAAGTTGAGTAATGGAATATGTAAAGTGGTACATTTAATCATAATAAAAATACATCACAAACAACAGAAGGAGAAAGGAAAAACAATGGGGGAGCTATGATCCCACAAGAAGGGAAGGAAAGGGGGCTTAGGGCCTAAGGGAAAAATATTTCATCATTTTATTACTCCCTTTGGTTCTTTAAACTTAGCCTTATTAAGCCTTGCTTTATAGTTACCCTAAGTCTTACTAACCTTGGAAATTTGGAATTACTAGTTAAGAGAGAAACATGTACTTCTTATGAAAGCACATGGTATCTCCCATGCATGCAGATATAATCTGTGATTTTTTAGCATGCAAAAGAGATTTTGACATCCGTTCTTCCTTGAGATTTTTTTTTCAAAGCTTAGGCTTTTGTATTAATGCTATAATAGAATTATGGAAAGAGTTGTCATTAAACTATGTGGAAATCATGACAATGTGAAAGGGAAATGGATGTCATTGAATAAAATTAATTACAGTTAATAACCTCTGGAGTCCCCAGCAAAGACATTTCTTGGCCAACCAATGCTAGAGGCCCTGGAGGGAAGTGGGATAACCTGAGGGGCTGCATGACAAAGATATGGATCCCATTCCTTGGTTTGTGCAGCCAGTGATGGGAGAGGGCTGGTAGATTGAGATAGATGTAAGAGTTTATAGACTAGGAAATACTAGGAATTGGACTGTGTGAAGGGAGATATAGCCAGAAATAGGTAATTTTATCGTTGTGGATCCTTGGTCGAAACAATTAATTAATTTGTATTAGTGAATGTCATATGTTAGATGACCCTACCCTTCAGAAAAGAGTGGTTAAAGGAAATTTATAATATCGGCCACTTTTAAACTATAAACCTAGGCCAACTTTTTAACAAAATACTTAGGCTTCGAGATTCTGAAGCTATGTGCTTCTTCTTATTTTTGCTGCTTAATGGAATTTTCTCTATGAACTAAGTTTAAAGATCAATGACTTCTCGAATCATTGGAATGAGAATTATGCATCATCACTAAAATATTGTTTGAAGTATTCTTAGATAATCTCGTGTCATCATAAGAGAAGCTCTATCAAAATTCTAAATATTTGCATCATAATACTCTAATATACCAAGGGTCTGTGTCAAATACTTGAAAAATGAAAAATACATTAGAGGAATATGTCAATGATCTACAAATTGTATGAAGTTATAAAGAAATCCTTAAGAACATGTCAAGGAAAATTGTTAATGTGTAGCATATTACCATCATGGTATATTGTATGGGAAACCTATGTGCGTCTAAAAATAAATGATTAAGAAGATGAAAAATTTGTAATTCCATAAACTACAGTGATATGTCTTGCTGCTTGCATTGACAAGATAACTCCGGATTTCTAGTTCGACGAATAAAGCTTAATAACTACTCAAGCATAAGGATCAAACCTTGTAAGAATATATAAAAATCTAAAGGGACTTATATATTTCAGGGTTATGTTTTTCCTTGTGATTCAGAAGCAAGACATTGCATTATATCTTACCTCGATGAAGGAAAAGCATTAACATGATAAGATCACAATGAAAAAGTGTCCAAGTTCTCTTCCAAAGTTGAATTTTTTTTCAAAAATTTGAATAATTTGCAGAACTCAATGTGTGTAGCCAACTTGGGTTGAAAAGCTCAAGAAACAATTATTATCAATGCTCTAGTAAGATTGAGAAATTGACATGAAAAGGATAATTCCACTCATTAGTAATTACAAATACTATTCGACTTACAAGAAGATGTAAAATGAAAATCTAGGGTTTTATACTTTGTAAACCCTAGCAAGCTACAAGGCTTAATATTTAGATAAGAAATCCTAGGGGTTATGGAAAATCCCCGGGATTGATCATTTCCACTAAAAGAAGAAAGTTAACAAACCCTAGCTCATGTCGGAAAGGAAAGGAAAGGAACATGATGATGAGGACAAGGATGAACATTTCTAGCTTAATGAGATTGCAATGCTTCCTACAAGAAGGCCAAGATCAAGAGGGAGCTAACATTCTTCTCCAAAGTTGTTCTTCCATGGCCTCCTAGTGAGTATTGCCAATACACATTGAATATTGCCAATGTGTGGCGACTGTTGAAAATGGATGGAAGAACGAAGTGACAAGATGACTCGTGATTGGAATATGGATGAGATATGGATTTAAAGGAAGAAGACAAGATCAACTTCATTAAAGCATGATTTGGCCCATGAAGTTCAAATATGAAGATGGCTTGAAGTCCCGAAGGAAGAAGTTGATCTACTAAAGACGAATTTGTGAAATTCTCTCTGTGTTGATGATATATTTCTCACAAAGGATGAGAACCTCTTTAGTGTAAGAGGGATTTGATTGAAACTGTTACATGAGCCTGATAAAATACTTGTTGAGAATGTGGCATGATGGATTGTGAGCCCATGGCTACTTCCTTGATGAAGAAAAAGTTGCAAGAATATGTTGTTGAGCAAAGAAATAGCATTGATAGGTTGTTGGTGTTTGCTTTTGTTCAAAGCTTTGGTTAAAGCTGGACGAATAGCTAGATGTTACTAATAAAAGAAGTATTTAAATCCACCATGGCTACCTTTCTTCTTTTGAGTAGGTTGAAGATTATGTAAGAAGCCTAGAATGGCTAAGTATCCCTTTGAGAGGGAGCATTGGTTTGATAGCATCATCGGGTTACCGTAAGACCTATGTGGTCAGGGAATTTGGTTATGAGGCTTGCAATCATGAGGTACAAATTTCATCTCTCCTTGAGAGGATATTGACAGTGTACAAATTTCATCTCTCCCTAAGAAGAGATTAATGGTGTACAAATTTCATCTCTCCCTAAGAGGAGATTGATGTTGTACTATTTTATATCTCTTCAGAGGAGATTGATGGTGTACTATGTTAATCTCTCCTAAGAGGAGATTGATGGTGCATTGTTTTCATCTCTTCTGAGAGTAGATTGATGGTGTATTGTTTTTTTTCATCTCTCCTCTTCTGAGACCTATGGTGTATGGTGTAATGGTGTAATGGAGATGGTGCGTCGAGAGCTCCTCATCTACTACCTTTATATGCTCCAGACATAGTGGTTATGTTGGAAATATTATATCAGACGTTTGCTCATCGAGTGACAGGTACTCTTAAGAGGGAAAAGTGGTCAATGTGGCCTAATTTTCCTATCAGGATCAGATACTATGTATTTGATCGCACCAGCCAAGCCATGAAAGAGGCTAGTGAAATTGAATCATATAATTTTGGAGAGATAAGATTCAGGAAACATGATCTTGAAGCTTTGGTTATTAGTCATTGTGTTGTTGTCAACCAGATGTGGTCTTATACTCATGAGAGGGATACTAATGGGGAAATATTCAAGAGACTTATTTATCCATTGAGGTTAAAGAAAAGCTAAATCAAGGACCTTAGAAGAAGGCTGAACAAACCCATGCTTCACCTATTTTCAACCTCCAGGAAGAAGTTGAAAAGCTCTAGAGGGTGTTGGAACAGGTGAAGGAGATGAAGGAAGCATTGGAGAAAGAAGTAGACAAAGTCAAGAGGAGGACTAAAGAAGAGCAAGCAGCGAAGGAGGCAGAAGAACTGAGAAGGAAAGCAGAACAAGATGACTAGGTGAAACAATTGGCTTTGGAAAATGAACAAAGAATCAAGCAACAATAAAAACAAAGGAAAAGAGATGAAGAGCTTCGGATTAAAAAAGATGAGGAACTCCAAAAGAAGAAGGAATAAGCTATGTAGAAAGATAAATGGATTGAACACCTTGGCATTCCATCATCTCCGAAGGTAAACCCCACTCCTCAATCTCCAGTTGAACCATGTAAGATTGAAGAAATGGAGAAGGATAAATTTTTCCCCATGACCATGGCTGACCCAGTAGTAGTATTGAAAAATTTCAATTATGAATACAAGAAGAACAAAGTCAACAGGAGAGTTTCCAAAATGATAAGGTTGGGAGAGCGATTTTCACTGAGGAGGTTCTCATTCATGAAACAAAAGCTGATCCAGAGATGACTGCAACTGCCAGTATTACCATTGCCCAAGCAACAAGTGATAATGTTGCCATGCTGAAGACAAAAGTCTATGTTTCTCAGTTGGAACTCAGTGCTACTAAGCAAATAATTATAGAGCTAGAATTCCAGCAGCAAGGTGAACTAGACTCAGTTAAAGAATTCAAAGGGAAATCACTTGAGATCTAAGAGGAACTGAGTACAGTTCAGAAATAATTCTACAGGAGCGTTCAGGGAATCAAAGATAAAACTCCTAAGTTTGATGATTATATAAAGAGGATGGTGCATGTCAAGGAAGAATTGGAGAATATTCTAAATATGCTAGATGACATCATTCAATGGAAAATACAGTATCCTGATGAGGGGGTAGACATTCCTCAGCTCCGTGACTTGGAGAAAATAATATGTTTTTCTGAAGCTTGTAAATGTCTCGACAGGGCTAGAGCCTTAGAGGAAAAGGTTGAGGAAGCTTTCAAAATTTGCTTCAAGTTTGGAGGAGAGGTTGATGCAGTCTTAAATAACTTCAAGTTGCCGATGTTCCAGTCAACCTTTGGTCATGTACATGTGAAGCAGTGCATAGAATAAAAGGAGAGAGTGATAGACAGCTGCAAGCAGGAGATCCAGGCATTAAAAGTTATCACCAGGGACAACACAATTTATATGAAGATTTTCAGAATACAATGCTGATCCAAATTAAAAGGAAGGTGTCTCTATTTCTAACAAGGTTTGCATAGGTATGAGGCTATGGCAGTAAGCGAAGAATGTTGAGTAGTTAATCTAGGACCTGGGTTAATCTAACAATTTTTTTTTCCCTTTATCTCATATAATTTTATAAAAATAATTTCATATAATTTTATAAAAAAATTGGCCAGATGAGAAGTTTCTATTTCTCTCAAAGCCTAAAAGATATTAAATTTTTGGCACTGTGCTCAAATGGGTTTAAAATTCATAAGGTCACAACTCCACTAACATTTACAAGAAACCTCATAACATAAATAAGCAAAGAGAGACAGAATCAAAGAAAACCATCATATACATACTTAAGTGTCTTGTCCCAGCTTCCAGTTGCAAGAAAGTTCATTGATGGAATCCATGCAATTTCCTTAATAGGTGCATCATGCATAGCTACAATCACTAGTTGGCCCCTAGTCAGCAATGGCCACATTTTAGCTTGTTTATCATAGCCAAAAGAGAAAATGGTAGTGCCATCGTCCTTCCATGTCATGCAGAGAACCTGCATACAAAGCATTAGATAATAAAAAAACTTAGGAGCACACTCTAAAAATTCAGTAATGGTTCTTGCCATATGTAATACAACCCTGGTTCCTACAAGCATATTACAACTTCTGGATAAAATTCACAAGAAAAAAGAACAGGTACTAGAATTCCAACCACAATCTGAAGCACCTCACCAGTTGGTCATGTGACATTGCTGCTTTTGGCATGCCAGCCCCAGTTTGAAGGACCTTCCAGCATCTAGCATGGAAATCTACATTCTAAAATATAACAGAAGATCAAAACAAAACACCAGTCAAAATTATTACAATAATATTGCTATCCAAAAAATCTCAGATGAACGAGTCCACATTTCAGTAAATGGAGATGGCTGAGAACATGATGAAGCGCAGCAGAATGCCTAAATTCGCACTTACGGTGGCCTAAAATCCCTCCTTTCTGCGTGTTTAAAGGTCCCCAGAAACCATCACTGCACAAAAAATCTAAAAGCTTTGTTTTCACAAAAATGTTTAATGGCAAAAAATGTTGAACCCTCAAATCTCCAGTAACCCTGTGCTCGTGCCTTAGCTTTCCCTCCAATTGATAAGCCACCAAAGTTCAAATGGTTAACACACCCGCCAAATTTCAAATGTTATAATTTTTTGACATATGTTTTGTCATATTAAAAATAAATAAATAAAAGTTGTAGAATTTGATTACTTAAAAATGTTAGAGCATTACTCTACATTTTTTAAGTATTTTTTTTTCTCATTAAAAAAATAGCTATTGAGGTTAATCTAGGGTAAATAGAGCTAATATTTGTAATATAGTAGTAATAATATATTTTTAAGATTTTAGTGAGACCTTATTGTGATCTCATTGTTTGTAGGACTCTTATTGCGATCTTACGTTATTGTGATCTCATTGTTTGTAGAACTTTTAATGTGATCTCATTGTTTGTAGGACAAAGGACTTGAGTCCGCTAAACTCTACAAAGGTGTACATACTCTACCCCTTTATATTTGAACCTATGATGTCTTATGAGGAAGCACATGTTATTAACCATTGTAAAGATATAAAAAAGTTGAAAATTTGCTCCAATATTCAAATATTAGGACCCATGGTCATCCAAAGGTAGAAGATTCTACTAAAAAGAAATCGATAGATAGACCTGAGGTTTGACTGGGATTTAATTATGCAAAAGCATAAATGGAAACATAGAAAAGATATTGCAAATAGTACAGTAGTAGAACAAAATCCAAATTCTATTAATGGATGAAATAGAAAATAACTATAAATTGAAAAGTGATACAAACTAAGCAGAATGGAGGTATCTTCTTTATGAAGAGAGACGTGTCAACTACTCTTAATCACAAGAAAACATTACAAGATGTCAAAACTACCTTTGAACATAAAGTATGATGTCCTAAGATCGAAAAACTCTAAAATCCAAAACACAAAGTAAATCATTTATTCCCTCTCATAGTACATTAATGCTCTCACACAGTAACTCAACACACCATAGACTAACATCCCTTCCCTCACTGTGCAAGTTGGCCTTTATTTTAAGAAGATTAGGAGTTGGAGGGTAAGCATGACGAGGGTGTCCTTTTCTCAAGACGAGTCTCTCATAAGGATAAGCAATACAAGGAACACAGTGACCCTTTACAATCACAGTGATACAAGGAATACAACTAGGGCTTTGTGTTAATCCTTTGACAACCAATCTATCCTAAACAAGAAAAAACTTGACCTACTTGCTAATGGTGGCCACAAACAACCCTTTCAGTCCACAATTTTAATGACAGCACCACGTATTTAACGTTTGGAGAAGAAGGGGCCACCCCCTTTTCCAACACTTTTGATGGGTCCCATGCGTCATTATGGCACTCATGGACCCCAATATGCCTCCTAGAAGGCCTTAAGACATCATTTGACCTCTTATGAGGCTTATTATTCCATGTATGAGATATTTTGGTGGGATTGTCACCAAAATTTAGGGTTACTTGCATATTATTTTATGTTTAGGGGCTAATGTAGGCCCATAAGCTAATTAGATCAACTCCTAATCAATGTCTAAATAGGATTTAGTTGGATTCATTTGTATCATCACATGACTTGGGATCTCTCTATGTTTAGAGACTTCACATTTTTCCTTGGAGGACTATTTTGGATGATGGATGCATTTTGATGTATGGATTTGGGCTATTTTTATCTTGGAGCTTTGTTTTTGCAAATGTGAAGCTGGTTGGATATACTCTCCAACATTGTGAGTGAAAATTAAATGATATTCTTCTTGTTGCTGCATACTATTCAATTTCGATGTAACTAGGGCTAATTTTTTCATGATGGAAATGTGGATTTCGCTGTAACTAGGGCTAATTGTTGCATGATGGAAATGTGGAGTTATGTGTCTATTTAGCCTATTTAATGCATGCGCCATTGTTGGATGAATCAAATGTATTAGAGATCATTTTATCTCAATACTATTTCACCATTTGTGTGAAGTATAAATTCTTGAAGATCACTTTTCGCTTTCCTCTAACATTGGACGAAGTTGACTTTTTGGGCCTCCTTGATCAAGAAACTAAATTTTTGTTCATTATCACCCCTAACTCCATACCCCCAAGTGAATTAGACACTAGTCCCTAAAAAATGGTGATGATTTTCCCCCCTTTTTTACAATTTTCCATTTTTCGCTATGTCTAGCCCCATTAAGTCACCTATGGCATCAATTTCCCACGAATCTAGCCAAAGGAAAACTTCGATCTCCTAGAGGAAACTGTATTGGTGGGTCCCATCACTCTAGGCTAATTTCCCAAGAAATGTGCCATATGAAGAATGGATTGGCATGCAGAGGAGTTGATTTTGGTGGACTATCCATAGAGTTTTAGACAGAGATTTGAAGCAACCTATAAAAAATTATTCAATGGACTGTTAGTGGCTGATTTGTGACTCTAGCTCGGTCACCTATAGATTGTTATAAGGTTGATAAGAGGAGTAGTTCATATTTGTTCATAGATTGGAGAACAAAGATCAAATTGTCGATACACAAGAACAATGATTTTGAGAGGACTCAAACCATTGTTAGGTGGAAGATTTGAAGAGCCCTAGATGAAGACAATATTGTGAGCCCTATATCAGTAAAAATATTTGACTGTGGTTGGGCAGATTGATGGTAGTCCAAGTATATTTGGAGGGTTTTTAGGTGACTGTCAAAGAAGAGCCCTAACTCTTGTACTTGTGAAGGACAACAATATTAGTATAAGGGCAGGTGTATAGGGCCTAAGGATGTGTATATTTGAAGGATTAAAGTAGCATTCAAGTGGGCCAACCAACTAGCCCTAGTTCACTAACTTCGATTCCTAAATGGTCCTTGATGAAAGGCCCTTGACACCAAATAGGACCACATGGGGCCAAGAGGCCGGACCCAGCCTAGGTTCAGGGATGGAATTTAGAAACCAATGATGTTCCTATCTTGGAAAATGTGAGGGGAAAGGATCAGGCAATATTTTTTACTTCGACGGGTCAAATTGATCCTACTAGGTTCTAGCCTTGGGAACAATCTCATCCTAAGAGCTAGGCTTGATTAGGGGAAAACTACTTCCGTGAATTTCAGACTTAAAATGGCACAAATAGTAAATTGTGCTATAATTAAGGAAACCAAAAATGGTAAGAGACAATGGCAGGGCCCAACACTTGACAAGGTGGCTCCCAATATTCACTCTGATCACCTCAACTCAAATTTCTTGAGCTAACTTGGTCATCATGACTTAATTAACTGACACAAGTTGTTATGAGATGAAATTACAATTTATTGTCAAATTTATTTAAGGGAAAAATAAATTAGATGCCCCACATTCCTCACTCCTGGTGCATCAAAATTCTTCACCAGTGTGGGTGCATTTTTTTTTTTTGTCCTTTTTTTTGAGATGAAATTATAATTTATTGTCCAATTTATTCATGGTACAATAGATGCCTCACATTCATCACTCCTGGGACATCAAAATTCCTCACCAGTGTGGGTGCATTTTTTTTTGTCCTTTCTGTTTTCCAATTTGATTGCTTCTTTTTTCAAATTTCAACACTCCTTCTCAACAAGAAAGGAATTCAATCTATCCCGGTCCTGTACCTTTGGAATTTTGCATGCAACACTTCTCTAGTGTTTTTTGCACATGAAAATCCTGAAACCGAATAAGCTTCAAACAACTAAATTAGTATAATGCATTTGTCATCAGAGTCTTATGATTGTTTCTAGCTATTGCACCTGTCTACTGGACTCTCTATGCCGCTGCTAACATCTGCATCTATGCTCTTTGCACTGTTTCCAATTCTGATCTACGCTCCAGTATCTAACATCTGTCACTCTGATTTATGTCTTCCTAACATCTGACTACATCAATATAATTGATCCTTCCTACTACTGTTGTATTGTGGACTCCTCATAGCTAGGTTCGATCCATGAGAAACACCATCTCAATGGACCCTACCCAAATTTCTTATATTGGGATTATGTCTACAAATCACCCACCCCATATTTCACCTGGAGGTATGGTTGTATGTGCTCCCTCTACCCATCTGGCTCGAAATTTCCTCCTCATGGAGGTGTTTGCTTGAGTGGACACTTCCACTCGGTCTCCTCTTTGCTTCTCCAATTGTGGCTGCTCCACAACCTTTTGAGATTGCTTCTAAGGTTGCATGTTGAGAGGTAATTTGTACTCCCTCTCAACAACCAAGTCTCTAACCTATGCTTTTCTCCTCAAAGCTTTGCATGAATCTGATACCTCAAGTGCATATAGGTTTTTGAATCATGCACATTTTAATTGTCCCATTACAAAAGTTTCTAAAAAGGAGTTGATTTTAAATTGATGATATCTACCTCATCCGAGCTCCAAATTTATTTTCCATTTGGGTAGTTTTTCGTGAGGAATCCAAATATGCTATTTTTTTAAAAAAATTTACACCAAAATATTCAAATATTCTCTACAAAATCGCTGCCCAAAAAATTCTTGCTCTGATACCATGTGTAAAATCTAGCCAGCAATATTCAATATGACCTTGTAATGTACTAAAACAAGATATTGAATCCTTCCTACAATTTTCAGAAACAAAACACGATCTCACAATCACATATAAGTAAGAGAGATAAATTATGAATCGCAAAACACAAGATGTGTATGGGGAAAGAAAATGCTCAAAACCGCTCTATCTCTATTATGTATTAAGTCAAGGAATCATGAAACAATATAATGCTTAATCTCTCATGAGATTCTCCATCACTCTGCCAATTGTCTCCCACTGATCTAGGAAAACTCGGTCTAGTATTTAGCCAATTCTCAGCCTTCCTTCAGCCTACCTTACTCATGAAATTACTAGGGAATTAGCTCCCTATTAATTAGGAAAATCAGTCTTCCTTTATTGCAAAACCCATCATGGCATCCCAATGACTTTATAATTGCATGTGGGAAATTTAGTATATATACAACTGATAGCTATGTTCCCTTTAACCTCTGTCTCAACTGGTTCTCCCTCGGAACTGAAAAACATGCAACTATTAATATTGAATTATCAGTTATCTGATTGATCACTCATTGTGAATTAAATCTAATTTAATTGACTGGATGACCTCTCACTAGCTCATCACTTAGTTAGAACTATTTAAACTGATTTTAACTCATTTAATTGAGTTAACTAATTCACACCTACACCCCACTAATGCATCAACTGCAATTGGACTCCAAAAATATTAGATTAATACCTCTACATGCCTCATCTTAGACCCTCAACTCGAATTTATTGAGCTAAGTCATTCATCGCGACTTAGTTAACTGACACAAGTTTTTATAAGATGAAATTACAATTTATTGTCTAATTTATTTAAGGGAAAAATAAATTAGACACCCCACAATCTTCACTCTTGGTGCATCAAAACTCCTCACCAATGTGGGTGCATTTTTTTTGTCCTTTCTTGTTTCCAATTTCAATGTTTCTTGTTGAAAATTTCAACTTTTCAGAATTTGATGCGCCCTTCACACATAGACACCATTGAAATCACATGCCCAGATTCTCATGAGAAACCTCTCTTAAGCTCGATATTCCATAAGAGAACCAACAATATGCCATCATACTTCCTAGTTCGAATCGACCATTAAGGTATGCAACATTCTCGTGAACCCTCACATAATGATCTTGCTCTTGGAGGATGATCATGGCCTCCCTTTAGCAACCCTTATTCGGCCCTCTTACTCGACCTACTTTAGGACTACATCTCTCTTCGCCCCCTTGATCAAATGAGCTCCTTCTCACTTGATGTTATTTCCTTCATCCTAAGGCCTCCTTAAATATTTTTTCC
Source organism: Pinus albicaulis (assembly GCA_034641835.2). Lineage (NCBI taxonomy): Eukaryota > Viridiplantae > Streptophyta > Pinopsida > Pinales > Pinaceae > Pinus > Pinus albicaulis. Next base: position 429,646,849 of record CM076584.1, on the reverse strand, counting down.
TAGACCTATTAGGAGCCCTCGATAACTTACGGGTTTTATCCCCTTAGACCTTAGGAAATATTAATTTTCCTTTTTAATTTCATTTTATATTTGAAACCCCATCTTGGGTCCAAAATCCCTTTGCTTGGCTTCTTTTCCCATGAATCCTTTCGTGACCAAACTCATACAAACCCATCTCACTAGGATTTTGGAGTACCTCCCAAGCTACACAATTCAGCAACATTGTCTAGTTGTAGTAACCGTAACTTGGTCAAGCTCTTGTAGTCAAGCAAGGGCTTGGTTGGGTTTCCAAGTTGCAAATTAAGTAAGGGTAGTTGTGAGGGAATGATAGTTAGGGAGGGTCAGGGCATGCACATTAGGAATGAAAAGGCATGCTAATGCATGTCAGACAATGTAAATTCATGTTGAAGAGTGTTAGGGAGTGTCGGGGCATATCAAGGGATAACTAGGTCAAAATACATGGAAAGGAATGAATAAGAGTGTGTGTCGGGGAGTGTCAATGAATTCAAGTGTGTTAGGATAAGTTCAGAATAGGATTTACAGGAGGCAAGCCTACATTTTTTATACGAGGCTCGACATAGCAGTTTTAGACAAAGGGGGATCACTTTGTGCTAGGCACAACATTGTTTTATTTATTTATTTTTTATTTTATTTTTATTTATTATTATTTTTATTTAATGAGACGTGGCACAATTTGGCTACATGTTCATGTTTTAAAATATTCTAGATAATTGCATATTGTACATTTTTGCGTATAAGTTTTGGGGCACTCGACTTCTGTCGGCTTATATCTTGTGTGCCTTGTGCATCTTGTGGTTCTTGCAAACTCTCAGTTAATGTTCTATTGTTTCTATGAACTGAACATACATGTGAAATATTTCCTATGTAAGATATGTTTCTTAGTTTTTTTATGGCCATGGCTAGATCATGTGATCCTTGCCTTGGTAATTAGACAAGTGGGACAAGTTGAGCTTGGACATGAGTGTCATAAGATGAGTTATAGGAAGTTCTTAGGTGAACAAGGCACAATCTACTTGTAATAGGTGCAATTGGTCAAGTTGTTGCGGTTGAAGCAAGCCAATATTGTCACATGAACTGCAATAGCCAAGGAATTGATTGGGTTCCTAAGTCATGAAAAAATGTAAAGGCTAGCTGTGAGGACATGAGTGCCAAGGCATGCTAGGGAATGATAAGATGTGTTAGATAGTGCGAAGGCATGTCAAACATGCTAAGATGTGTCAAGTGATAAGGCATGCCAAAATGTGCAAGGGTGTTTCAATGAATGCCAGGGACTGTCAAGGCAACAAAAGGGATAAAAAAGTTAAACTAACAAGAAATAAACACATAATAGGGTTAATAAGTCATCAATTTACCTTTTCCAAGAGGGGCATGCTAGGCACACCAACACTATGTTCCAATATGTGACAAGTGAAACGTTTTAGTGCATTCTAAGTGTCAAATATTCCTTTTTTGCTTCTCATCTACTTTCCAAAAATTTATCTCAAATAAATTTAATATTAAACCATGCCAAATTATACCAAGGCATGTGAACGTATTCGATACAAGCTAATACTTTCCAAGCACCAACACGTGCCAAGTGCCAATATGTATCACAATGTTATGCATGCTATGAAGTGGAAGGGCACGTTGGAGAGTGCTAAGGTGTGTCAGAGAGTGATAATGAATGTTGAGGAGTGTTAAGGAGTACTAGGACAAAACATTAAGGGAGAACTAGGTCAAAATTCATGGATGTTAATGAATACCAGGAACGTGTGCCAGGGACTAGTGTTAGTGAGTGTTAGTTGTCATGCAAAGGAGGGAGTGACAAGGTATGGCAAGGATTGGTAAGGCATGATAGGGAGTGTCAAGGCATTCTAAGAAGTCTCAAAGTGTGCTTGGGAGTTCCAGGATGTGCTAATTATATGTGCCAATTAGTGCCAAGATATTCCAATACATTCCAGGTTCTGAGGATGTGTAGGGTGCCAGGGTATCTCAATATGTGTCAAGAAGTTTCAAGGAAACAAAAGGAAGAACCAATAAGAGGGTTAATAAGTCAGGACTTTATATTTTTAAAAAGGGGCATGCTAACCACACTAATAATATGTCCCAATACATTCCAAGTGGCATTGTGTGCCAAGTGCTAATGTATGTCAATGCATTCACCCAAGGTGTTCTAGGGCATCCTAGGGACTACATGCATGCCAACACATGCTAGGATAGTTCTATGTTGTGCTAGTGCATGCCACCATGTGCTTGGGCGTCAATGTCATGAAAAGATATTTTAGGTACAAATATGTTCCAAGACATGCAAGGTGCTAATAAATGTTAGTGTGTGCCAAAAGATTAATTTAAGGTGTGCCCGAATTGTTGAGGAGTGTTAGGTATTTCTCATTAATAGAATTGACAGAGCTTGATTATGTATTAAATAATATATTTCCTACACACATGAGTGGGACTCTATCTAAAGGTAATTTCATAGATAATAAACTTAATAGATATGAATCATGTGTTGACTCATAGGAAAACTCTATTCGAAGAGTCATTACTTGAGGGAAATGATACACACTAATTACTTCTTAAAAAATTGACTGACTATAACCACTATGGCCTTGGACATATTATAAAAAAGACTCCACAATAATGGTATTAAAGCGTTATCTTTTGAAAATAAATATATTAACAAGAACACAATGTCATCAAAAACTCATTGGAATGATCAATGGTGACGAACATTTTTTGACCATCACCAAAAGTAACAAAAATAACATCGGTGAGGGTCATTAAAAGTTCGTCACTAGAAGTGTCACCAAAGAGAGAATTAGTGATGGGCCTTTAACGACCCTCACCAAAAGTTTCATTGAAAATGGCTTTGGTGATGGACCTTAAAGGACCATCACTATATACACTTACAGTGAAACTTTTTTAACGACCGTCACTATATGTGACATTGGTGATGGACCTTAAAGGTCCATCACAAGCATGACCCTCACCAATGTCCTTTTTTCTTGTAGTGCCCCCTCCCATTTATTGTCTTGTGACACTATTCTGTAGCACCTCCCGTCCACACCCTATATCGGTTACGTTGATGGTGCAAGTCGCTATTCCTGGAATCTAGCCTCGGCAAGTTGGGCCATCTTTACCCCCTTGCATGCACTTGTTCTCTCAAACAGGGTCTGCATTGGTATTGCCACCAATAATCAGGCCGAATGTGATGCAGTGCATCGTCTCTTAGCTGATGCCCTCTCTCATCACATCCTTCATCTGCATGTTCATTTATATTCCCTGCTTCTTTTCATGCAACTAAATGGTGTCTATTGTGTGCATAATCCTATCTTTTTTAGACGATATTTACGAGTGAAAATTTTGATACGTGAATTTGAGATCATTACTTTCTGTACCTCGAGAACAAAATGACTACGTAGATAGCATTGCAAACCATCTTCTAGATTGGCATTTATCACACGCATTTCATGCAATACAATAACATTCAAAATCATCAAACCGATGCATATCCATAATATGTGTCGTATAACATGTTTTTAGAATCCATGTACTCTGATACATATGACATGCCCATAGCATGTTACAAAAAAATCAAAACTGGGGGGCACCACTTACCCCTACACACACACACTAGGGGGCACCACCTGCCCCACACCTAATCATTGTATGGAGGATCCCAAGCCAGTGGCTCTGCTTCTGCAGCTTGTAGATCGTGCACCCCTGACCGGCCATTGCCATGCGCCGCATTAAACCTCACCATTCCGAGGGTAGACCAATACATAGCTCTATGTACTGGTCGTCTAAGTCTTGCCAACCATGCTTTGAAACATGGGTCAACAACCTCTCACATCTACGACGTATGTCCTCTAGGAGGGCGGCCACATCCTCATTATGTGCTGCTCTTGATCCATTAGGGCCTGCATCTCCTGATGCTGCAAGTCGTCCCATATATATATCTGGCCGATTTTATTGGAGCTATATCTACATCCCAAAAGTACACGAATCAGTACCATATATATTATTCAGAAAATTTAACATGCACATAAAATATTAGTCACTTTTCACTTAGCATCGGCCCCCCATACTCGACCAGGCAAAAGTGGCAAGTCCGGATCCCCATAATAACTCATCCCACTGTAAGGATAGTAATCTATGTACAACAACATCTGATCCCAATGGGAAAAGAACTTGGGTCAGAACAGCCATCCAATCGTCCCTCCTCCTCCTCTACCCAGTATTTTCCCCCACCGGCACATCCTGGGCTCTCTTGGGCCCCCATCTAGGAGTTGTATACGATGTCCTAAGGTCGAGATCTTCTCAAAAAATAACAACCACAATAAGGTCCCATACGCACAATCATGGTTCACTTGCCGCATGAAAAGTGACAACTATCGTTTCAATGACACCGACATCATCTGGGCCCACCCATAGTAGGTCCCACTCAACACTTTCTCCACAATCATCATCTGCCCTCTAGTGAGGTGATGGAGCGCCTGGTTTCCCAAGACCCGTAGCACCACTGCAGCCACAGCACGAGTCTCTAGTCTCTCTAGGTCCCCGATCAATATCCGAGCCCCTTTGACTTGGAGGCTTGGTTAACAATGTCATCTACAAACTCCATGATGTTATGCCCCCACGATAACATTGGCTGTTTATTTCCCACCATCCCTAGTGGTGGAAGACCAGTCAGGAAATATAGATCCTGGACTGTCAACTCGATCTTGTGCCCCTGCACTACAAATACCTCATGATCTGGATCCCAATAACTGACAATCTGGGCCAACAAGGGCTCCCTAGCTCTCATCAAAGGGTTGTCCACAAACTTCAGAACTCCAAACCTGGCCAATGCATGATGGACACCCTGATCTGCATGGATCTCTGACTGTAATGTACCCAGGTTTCTCTCTCTCTAGTTGATCCATATATCTGCCATATCTGCACAAAAACATCATCTTTGTTAGTATACAGAGAGGAAAAATTGTATCCAACCACGAAAACCCAAATCTCAGCCCCAAAAAATCACTGAAACCCCCTCCATCTGATAGGTCACACTTTTTGGCCAAATCCTGGGATAGGTCACACTTTTCTACTCAAGACCTACTTCTCAGGTCATAGTTTTTGGCCCAAAAAGTGCGACCTGATCGTGAAGATGAAGGAGGGGATGTTCCTAAGATTTAGGTCCCTAACCTGAACTTTCAATCCATCAAAAATAAAGAGTAGGGTTAGGCCTATTACCTGCCACTGACGGATCTCGAATCCAATAGTCGGTTTGTTCACTACAATCACCGCAAGATTTAGGGCCTTCTCTCCTCTCTACATTCACCACAGTTACACAAGCAAATGAGTGAATTTGGAGGGAAAATGCCTTATTAGATGAGAAACCCTCGATTTTTCTTTCACCTACTACGGCCAAACCATAGCTCAGTTTGACAAACCATCTGCACCGTTGGAAAGCTCTCGCCGAGCCCTCAAATGGGTATCTTTTAGTTTTTCGTGATTTGATGCTTCGCTAGGACACATTTTGTCCAAGAAGGGTAACTTCACCTCTCCTAAAAATCAGATGTCCTCACTTACAACACTTGTACTTGGGGCACCATTTTGCCTCCATACTTGTCCTTGTTTTTCTTGATTTTCATCATGAGATACCATCTTGTACTCATGCTTTTACAGTCCCCTTTGGACCTTCACTATGTGGCAGCATCATTGAGTTGCCCTTGGTTAGAGCATCCGAGTTGAGTCATCATTGCATTCATGGAGTATATCCTGAGTCCCTTTGTATCCCATTATAGTCCTCCATCCTTCATTGCTTGGTTCCTCTCTCGTGTCGCACATTATGGCCTTCAGTCCCACTATCCCCTATCCCTCATGATATTGTGTCAGTTTCTGCCAGGTCATCCATGCCCTTTATGCTCTAACAAAGGAAATCGTCTGTCTACTAATCAGTACCCCCCATTTCATCATCATCCCTGGTGTCAGTCTGTCAGTCTCTCTACTATTTTCTCTCCTGCCTTAGTTGAGGATCCCTTATTGCATCAACTATGGCGGACCTCCTTCTGTCGACATCAACTCATTCATTCCAGAAGATAGGTCTAGTGAGTGGTGTACCTTGGTTCCAGCTTCCACTCTTGTACGGTGCCTAGGATTAGGCAAAGGGACTCCTTATTTCCCTTTGACTTGATTTTTTCTCAGCTCCAACTCCTTTCAGCATGATATATATCCACATACTGGATGGTCCAGTGATGCAGCAGCTGATATCAGTGATTCCCTATAATGTTCCTAAATTAGCTTTAGCTAATTGGAATATTAATTTTTCCTTATCTATTATGTATTTCATGATTAATGAATAAATTGTGAAGGACATGTAAAACTCTTTAAAACTAAAAATAAATCAATTCCTATGTGAACAGAGACATAACTAGCTATGTAAATTATATCTTGTAGGTGTGAAAGGGGATAAATCACAAGAGGTCATCTTAGACTGCGCAGTTCTAAAAGGAGATTCTAAATGTGAATGGGGCTAAACCAATGAAGTGGTTTAGGGTTTTTCCAAGACTCAAAGATTATGAAAGCAGGAGGAGAGAAACAAGCAAGGGTTGTTGATGATATTTCAAATTTGAGGTTTCTTAGGCAAATCGAGTTCTCTTGGTTGTTTAGTCAAAGGGAAGAGGGTTTCATGTTTAGGAATCCTCTCTCCTTCCATGGAGTAGCTCTTTGGAGGAGATTGCGTTTCATTTCTCCACTATCTGGCATTTTTGCCAAGCTTCATCTTACATCCAAAACACAGTCCTTTTTAGGGCTGAATTGTTCATGAGAGTTGTAGCAAGTGGATACTAGATCTCTCCAGATCTAGGGAGTTCTAGCACCCCTTGTCACTGGGAAACTCATCTATCCCATTGATAAGCTGGTTTTAGACTCATTGTGCTTCAGATATACATCTTGGCATCAGGCCAAAGCCATTCCAGAAGAGGCAGCATATCATTCTCCCCTAAACTGCGTTATTTTCATATCTACATCTGCTGGGTGTTTTGTCGATATTTTGCAGGAGAGATCTCTGGTGTTAGGATTCTTCCTCTCACAGTGGTGATCCATTGATTGGCCATCCAATCCATGTTATTTTAAGATTTTATCTACTGTAACATGTTATTATTCAGAAATTTCTGAATCATTCTGCAAATCTACAATAGTAGATCTCAGATATACTTTCGGCATTTCACGTTTTGCACAAAACCCCAAGGGGAATGTATAGATCAGCATTTATTGTACTTGTTTATGTATTAGATCTATATTTTTATTTAATTATATGCTTCAGATCTGAATATTAATGAAACACTACTTCAGCCCTAGAAAATAACGTTGTCATGGTCATGCATAATTTTCTTATGTGTTGCAGCATCTTATTGCGGGGTTTTTCCTTATCAAAATGATTTTTTTTCTTAGTATAATGCATATTATTCCTATTCTGAACTTTCATACTGATATTCATGCATAAAATAACTAAAACCTTCAGAAAATCATGCTGTTGAAGCTTCATTCCAATCTACATACTTGAGGTCATAGGGAATTAGGGTTTTTCTTGACTAGTCAGGAAGGAGGATCTGTTTAACATAGAAAAAATAATTTTTTTGAGCTTAAATATTACATGGAGGTTCCATATAACCCTAGTTGTCATATCCTAGATAAATTTCCCTTATTCTTATGCATATTTCCTATTACATCCATTTTAGTGCATAAATCCTCACTTTTCCCCACTATTGGATGAAGGGATTGAACATATTTCTTGCTGATGTAGTTCCAGATCTGTATTTATGTTTTTTACATTGGTTTCAAAGATTATTCTTCAAGGAAGGGTCGTTATATAGTTCCATATTACTGCAGTCCCTTATTTTGGCAATTTTCAAGGCAACTAGGTGTGGGAGATCTGTTTAACCCACCTAGAGTGATTTCTTGAATCCTCCTCTTGGATTTTGGTCTTAGATGCTCTGATATAAGGAATCCAAGGGCTGATCTAAGCTACTATAGCATACATTCCTGGAAAATGTATTTTTCAGGCATGTATTGCTGAGAAATCCCTCTTGGGGATATTACCCTTCTACAAAGTTCTATAGAAAAAATCTGTAAAGGGCCAACTAGCCTCTGGATTTCACCCTATTTTCATAGGTGACATATATATTAAATTACCCTACATTCAATCTCTAGAATAGATCCCGTTTTTTATTGGTAATGTTTTCGAAAAAGGATTCTCATTTGCCGGATTCATGAGCAGTTTCTAAAAAAAGGAACATTATAGTGGTATCAGAGCATGATCTATAGCTTAGCCTATGAGATCAAGCTATAAAAAGAAGCAAGAAGAAAACTATAGAGAATAAAGCTAAAGGATATGAGTTTACTCTCATCAATATTCAGATCCAGTGAAGAGATTGTACAAGAAGAAGAAAGCAGAAGCAGTGAAATTTCCAGGAAGTTTAAAGACCAAGAAGATCTTCCGATCAGATCTCTGAGATCCATACATGAGGAACATTTTGAATCCTCATATCATGGATATGTGCAGTCAGCCATATCACTTAAGCCTCAACACTTTTTTAGTGACTTCTTCATGAAGAGGAAGAAAGAAGAAGTGAGTTTGTTGGATGCATTGCCAAGGGCCATATTTCCTTTGGGTGAAGGATCCTCTTCTGAAGAGGGAAGAATGAAGGTTTATCCTTCAAAATATGACCAAGATATCAGGTCTCTTGTTGATGTTGAAAATTTTTTATTTTTGAAGAAGGGGAGAAGGAAGGAGGTACTAATGCAGTCACAACCCTCAAATACCTCATGAAGAGGAGAATGAAGCACTTGCTCCAAGGAGGGAAACTCTTGCATTCTTGCAAGGAGTTCCAAAAATATCTCACACATCAAGATCTTGGCACAATGCATGGGCAACATGTATTATCATTACCAAGTGGTGATATCTTGAAGGTAGAAGGAGGGAGAGAGGAGGAAGAGCACCTCAAGAAGAAAAGCATTCACCCTTCTCTGTTCCAAGCGTTGGAGAAACAAAGAAGGCAAGAGAACCCATGTAGCAATGGTAGGAGAAAATCTATCCACCTACATCCACATTCTTCTCTATTCCTTGATGTCTCTTTGCAAAGAGGAATTACACTAGGAAGACCTTCTGATTCGAGGATAACTAAAGTGTTCTCTCAACTACGAGCAACATTTTTATACTTGGCTAAAAGAGGAGCCTTGAGAGAAGAAAGCACAACGCAAAGTATCTTGCATGAATTCAGAAAAGAGGTATGCAATTTATGAATAAAACATTGTTATTTTCCATTCATTCATCTGCACTGAGAAATGAAGAAACAAAAATCTATGATGGTATGGGTATGAGGGCACATGGCACATCCAAGCCTTTGGAACATCTCATTATTTTCTCATTGATAGAGGATATTTCTGAACATGGCAAGAGGGTCTTAATACTCTTGCATGCAGGGGCCAAATTGAGGAAGTATTGGATGACAAGAAATTTCCAAGGGGAAGTTGACTTCCACATGCTTCAATCTTGTCTTGGGCAAGATCAGCTGCAAGGGAGACAACAAAAGGAAAGTTTATGGGGCTCTAACATGTGAACTTGGCATCAAGTATGTCAAAGAGGAGGTGCACACTGATATGGAGGAGTGCATGATCCATTTGTTAGATGAGGAGGAACATAGCTCTTGGGAAGAATTATCATCTACACTTCCTTAGTCATTGAAATGTGAGAGGAGGCTCACCCAGGAGCAGCCTTGCTGATTTTGAACAAGTATATAATGAATATTATGTTTCTGGATCTCATGATGTATACTTGTATTTTTCTGACACTCATTTGCAGGGCTTTGCTCCAAGAGGGAGCACTACTTATGATGGGTTTCATGGGCCACTTGAGGCCATGAGCTATAATGATGATGATGATCCTTTGAAGAACCTTGGATGGGAAATGCTCTTTCCATGTTGTGATTCTTTTACACCAACTTTTATGCACCTTCTCCAATCATGCAAGAAGGATGAGGCAACAAGCAAGTGTTGGGGAGGACACTTGACACTTTCTATTCCATGGCAGTGAGGGTAAGACAACACTGGTTTCACATGAGGGAACACTTCTCTTCTCATTTATCATACATGGTAGCCAGCATGATTCTAATCATGATTCCTTATGTTGAAAACGTTCTTACTCTTGGGAACATGGTTGGAAAGGAGGTACTTTGGTTGGGTGTGTCCTTGGGGAAGGAACCCTCCATTCTTTTTGCATTGCATGCTTCCACGGGAGTATGATATTTTGTATGGCCACTATGAAAGATCACTTGCCTCTTTGTAAAGTGAGCCATATGTTTTTCGGTAACATGCCTCTCATATGTATTGGGGATGAGTTCTTCTATGGATTTCCAAGCTGGGAGGTGAACCACTTCATTTGGATTATAGCATGGAGATGTGAATCTTTCATGTATCATGAAAATCTCCATGATTGTCATCACTTTTATCTTGACGATGTCATGGATCAGCAAGATGGTTTCCACAACAACCTTCCATTTCTTCATGATGAGAGCCCTTGGGTTTATTCACTAAAGGCCAACTTGCATATTTAGGGAGGATCATTGGAAGAAAAAGCTAGTGTACAAGATTCAGAGCAACGATGGAGACTAACAGATGAGGAGGCCACAAGAGAAGAAGGGAAATTTTTGTAGCACCCTTTCAGTGGCTTGAGGACAGGCAACATTTGGGAGGGGGAGACTGTAATGTTCTTAAATTAGCTTCAGCTAATTGGAACATTAATTTTGCCTTATTTATTTTTTATTTCATGATTAATGAATAAATTGTGAAGGAGGACATGTAAAACTCCTGAAAACTAAAAATAAATCAATGCCTAAGTGAATAGAAACATATCTGGGCTATTTAAATTATATCTTGCAGGTGTGAAAGGGGCTAAATCACAAGAGGGCATCTTAGACTGTGTAGTTCTAGAAGGAACTTCTAAATGTGAAAGGGGCTAAGCCAATGAAGTGGTTTAAGGTTTTGCCAAGAATCCAATATTATAAAAGGAGGACGAGAGCAACAAGCAAGGGTTGTTGATGATATTTTGAATTTGAGGTTTCTTAGGCAACTTGAGTTCTCTTGGCTGTTTAGCGAAAGGGAAGAGGGTTTCCTGTTTATGAATACTCTCTCCTTCCATGGAGTAGCTCTTTGGAGGAGATTGTGTTGCATTTCTCCACTATCTAGCATTTTGGCCAAGCTTCATATTTCATCTACAACACAGTCCTATTTAGGGCTGAATTTTTCATGAGAGTTGCAGCAAGTGGAGACTAGACCTCTCCAGATCTAGGGAGTTATAGCACCCCTTGTCACTGGGAAACTCATCTATCTCGTTGATAAACTGGTTTTAGACTCATTGGGCCTCAAATCTACATCTTGGCATCAGACCAAACCCATTCTAGAAGAGGCAACACATAATTCTTCCCTAAACTGTGTTATTTGTAGATCTACAACTGCTGGGTGTTTTGTCGGTATTTTGGAGGAGAGATCTCCGGTGTTAGGATTCTTCCTCTCACTGTGGTGATCCATGGATTGGCCATCCAATACATGTTAGTTTCATATATGATCTATTGTAACATGTTATTATTCAGAAATTTCTGAATTATTCTGCAGATCTGCAATAATAGATCTCAAATCTACTTCCGGCATTTCATGTTTTGCACAAAACCCCAAGGGGAATGTATAGATCGGCATTTCTTTTAATTATTTCTGTATTAGATCTATATTTTTATCTAATGATATGCTTCAGATCTGAATATTAATGAAACAATGATTCATCCCTAGAAAATAACGCTGTCATGGTCATGCAGTCTTTTCTTATGTGTTGCAGCATTTTATTGCGGGGTTTTTCCTTATCAAAGTGCTTGTTTTTCTTAGTATAATCCATATTATTCCTATTCTGGACTTGCATACTGATATTCATGCATAAACTCACTAAAACCTTCAGAAAATCATGCTTTTGAAGCTTCATTCCAATCTGCATACTTGAGGTCATGGGGAATCAGGGTTTTTCTTGACTAGTCAGGAAGGAGGAACTGTTTGACATAGAAAAACGCATTTTTTGAGCTGAAATTTTTCATGGAGGTTCCATATAACCCTATTTAATATATACCAGAGCCGTTTCCCTTATTACTGTGCATATTTCCTATTACATCCATTTTAGTGCATAAATTATCACTTTTCCCCACTATTGGATGAAGGGATTTAACATATTTTTGTATGTTGTAGTTCCATATCTATATTCATGTCTGTTACATTGGTTTCAAAGATTATTCTTCAAGTAAGGACCGTTATACAGTTCCAGATTTCTATAGTCCCTTATTTGGGCAATTTTCAAGGAAACTAGGTGTGGGAGATCTGTTTAACCCACCTAGAGCGATTTTTTGAAGCCTCCTCTTGGGTTTTGGTCTAATATACTCTTTTATAAGGAATAAAAGGGCTGTTCTAAGCTTTTGTAGCATACATTCCTGAAAAATGTATTTTTCAGGCATGTATTGCTGAGAAATCCCTCTTGGGGATATTACCCTTAGAAAAAGTTATAGAGACAGAGTCTGCACAGGGCTAGATAGAATTTGGATCTCACCCTATTTTCGTAGGTGACATATCCAGTAAATTCCCCTACATTCAATCTCTGGAATAGATCCAGTTGTTGATTGGTAATGTTTTCGAAAAAGGATTCTCATTTGTCAAATTCATGAGCAGTTTCTGAAAAAGGAACATTACATTCCCAGGTGTGTGTGAGATGTATTAGCCCTCATGAGGGGTTGGCCCTACATGTAGCCCCCACATGCCTGAATGACCTCTTCTTCACAGCCTTCGATGCAGCTCCATATATTTGATGATGTCTGCCTTAGCTGCTTGCAGTGCCTTTATGATTTGCATGTATCAGTTAGATTTTGCGATCTATTCCCCATTTATAGGGGAATTTGGGCTGTATTTGTATCTCATGTACTCATAAATTATTGTATAAGTCTTGGCTATTATCCCAGGCACAACATGTATGTCGGATTCATCATTATATCTTTTATCTGGCTCATGTTTATGCAAGCTTGTACTTTATGGTTTGATCCCTTGTTTACTGGACGCACTATTATTTTGTAATTTGTCTCAGCAGGCATAGGTATGCCTCCCCCGCCGCCTGTAGCATAGGTACCCACTCATAAAAATATACTTGTCACACCTGTAAGTCTCGTCTCCTCAGGGTCTAGTTCTTCAGCACATTAGTCTACCTTGCATTCCTCTCTCTGACTTCCCTTTTGATGTCTGGTGATTGAGTTCTTACAGCGTACTTTGGTCATACGATTTTCTCCTAACACTCGCACGCTGGGGGGAAATCTATTACACCAATTTTTGGTCATCTAACCTATTATCATTAGATGGACCCAAGTACACCATGTAAGACCAATTTTACCCTAATTAAAATTGATTTCACTATGTAAAATAACTTAATAAAACACATTTATTAGGTTGTTTATGGTCTAAACAGGAAACCCCAAGGGGAAATATTAAACAAATATATATTTGTTTGATTTTCGCCATGGAATAATTAATTAAATAGTAATTTAATTATTATTCTTGATCATATCTAACCCAAAACAAGGAAATTAATTAGATAAATCCCTATTTATCTTATTACTTTCTAGGAATAATTATTTAAACTTATTTAAATAATATTCCTTGTTAGACTAAATCATTTATAAATAATTGAATAAATCATTATTTATTTAATTATCATTCAACCACTTCCTTAAAATGATAAATAAATCATTTATTTATTTATTTATTATTTACAAATAAAGGGCTTTGACCCAAGTCAAATCCCTTTCCCCTCCAAAAAATATAATAAAATATTCCATAAAAGGTGGATCTAGATTTGGTTAATATTATTTTAATCATGCACCAAGATCTAGAATGACCTAATATTTTGTTATAAATAGAAGGGTTTTTCCTACCATTCATCACCTTTTGTTGCCTCTTAGATCACTCTGGATCTATACTCTTGGTCTGACTTTGAGCCATTATCGTTTTCATATTTTCTATTATTTTCTTTGTGAGCTCCTTTTGAGTTCTATGTTTTTCTGGGTTTTCTACACCAACAAGAGAGAGAAATTCTAGATCTCAAGTGATGAGGACTTCCAAGAACCCATCCCATTGAGGAGAATTGGAAACACCTTTCTTTCTTTCCTCCCAGGTGCCATTAATATAAAATTCTTCAAAAAATATTGTTCTTGTCTTGTCTATTGGATGCATGGAGCAAAACCTTATTTTTACTGCTTAATGTATTTTTATGCATAGATCTGGATTTTTGCAGCATTTTTCTTGATCAACTAACTGCAGATCTGAAGATATTAGCAGCCCTATTTTGTTGTTAGGGCTATTTTTTATGCACAGATAAAAGGGTATTTTTTCGTACACTTACACTAAGGATTCATCCTAACAGACCTGAAGTCCTACTTTTAGGAATTAATTGCATCCATGGAATTGTAGGCCTATAGTTGCATGCATAACACTACATCCATGCAACTGTAGTCCAAATTTATTTTTTTTGAACCTGTGAACCCAGAATTAGTGCCACCTTTCCAGGGCATATCTCCATACCATTTCCCATAACTTATGAGACTTTCTGGAATGATAAAAACATTAAGACAAGGCCATTCATAAAAAACTTGATCAAATACTTGACCTAACTAGGCCCAACCATGAAAGTTATTTTGTCAAACATATGGCACGCATGTGTTATATAGGTCATGAATGTATATTTTAAAATAGGGGTCTGATACTTATCTAAGAATCGTTAAGAAGGTCTAATTCCCTCTCATAATAGCTGCAATAAAATATATTATCTCATGATTTTTTTTTCTAAGTAAATCTAATTCTATTATGTATAAAATTTATGGGTACAAAACTGCCATAGTGTCATCTGTGAGAGCCTGAACACTGGGCTTGATAGACATGCTGAACAAAAAAAAGTCTGGACTGCCCGAGGAGGAAAACCAGTCCTTTAAGGAGCAGTTTGGCCGCCCTTGGAAGGGAAATCGGCCTACAGTTTATATAAGGGAAATTAGCAGAAAGAAATATACTAAAAGTAACAATAATATTTTCCAACTGTGCATTGAGACAGAGAAACAAAAAATTCCAATAGTAATTGAGCAAAAATACTAGAAGAAGCTGTGAGTTAGAAGAATCATTGATCATGAGCTGGAGACGGAGGTTCTTCCACCACCTTGAAATCATATTCATCTTCATTGTCATCCATAATGCCCTTGAGAGCGCTTTTCATGTCAGTGACCCCATCCACCTTGCGCGGTGCGTCCTCGAAGGGATGAGCAATGCCTACTAGAAAAACTGAGCTTTTGGGGAAGCTTGAGATAGGAGGGGGCAGGGGGGAGGCCTCAGGGGAAGGAATGGGGAGAGGATATTATCTCATGAATTCATTAACCATTCATTAACAAATAAAAATACGTTAAGATCCATATCCACCATACATCACATAACCAACATATAGCCAACAAATTAACAACATATACACAATGATAAAACAACCATCAACGACACATAATAAAAAGTACAATTAATCATGGAAATACAAGAGGAAAATAGCTCTTATTAACATTAAAAATTCCAACCAAGTCAAGGACTCCCACATATCACCTGACCATAGATTGGGTTGAACCAAATCTCTCTTTCATCTAATCCTCCACATGAAATATTCCAAGCATGAATGTGGGATATAGTGGAATAAATCAATGAAAACCAAACCATCGATTTGAGAGGCCAAATCACATCAACCCTCAACCAATGATTCCACCTCACATGTGGATATCAATAACACCAAAAATATTAATATATACCCAATATTTCCAAAGCTCCATGGACTAGTAACTCAACAGTCAACCTTCCAGGGCTCTAGAACATTTGTCCAACCGAACTCCAACACTAGTAACTCAACCCACCAAGGGCTCCAAGGAATTTTTCCAATTGAGGCTTCGAGACTAGTAAC
Source organism: Pinus albicaulis (assembly GCA_034641835.2). Taxonomy (NCBI): domain Eukaryota; kingdom Viridiplantae; phylum Streptophyta; class Pinopsida; order Pinales; family Pinaceae; genus Pinus; species Pinus albicaulis. Next base: position 429,630,804 of record CM076584.1, on the reverse strand, counting down.
TCAACCAAATTTGTTCCAGGGCTTCGAGATCATTTTCTACAACCCACATCCATAAGGAACTATGAGCACCAATCAGAAAAAAACAAGTGGAAAAACCACAACATCATGGCTATCCAAAAAATGGAAAGGTTAGGAAAAATAATTGTCCATCCATGCAATCCTCCATGCCGATGACAGATCATAAAAAAGTAACCACATGCATATACCATTCATGAAAAAAATAGCAATGAAATCATACTTGAAACTACATATCTAAAAATCAATCCAAATGTAGCTATAAATATCATTGTTCGCTTGCTTCTTCTTTATATCATTTTTCTTCTTTTCCAAATCCAATGAAAACTAGACTGCTCCAAGCATGCACCCACAATTATCGAAGATGTTAGGTCCCTATAATACTACTGTAGCCCCTTATTTTTATTGTTAGTGTAGGCCCCTTATCGCTATTTTTGTGCCCATGTAGTGACCATATTTCTATTATTTTTCCCCATAGAAGCCCACTATTTTTAATGTTGTGCACTTACATTATTATTGTTATGTAGGCTTTCATTATATTGTGACCCCTTAGACTCCTATATATAGAAAGGATGTTTTATCATTTGAATCATCCAATAATTGTTAATTTATGTGATGTAAAGGGGGTTTCCCCATTGAAGGGGTTGATTTCTAAGTTATTGAACTATATTTTCTTCTACTTTTTGATCTAGTTGCATGAAATTTGGTATCAAAGCTTTGGATTCTAGGGTTTCGCTTCTTCAAATAGGGCATCTTGGAATTTTCACTATAATTTTTTTCTACGAGGCTTCAAAAGATAATTTTTTTTTCGTGTGGATCCAAAATCATTATGAACTTCATTCAAAAGTTTCAAGATGGTTCTTTATATTGTCAGAGATATGGTCTGAGGAAGTTAGGGTTTCGGCATGCTCCATAATTCAGTATCAAACAAATAACCAAGGGAAAATCATCATAACTTTCTCTTCTAGAATCGGATTGGAAATTTGTAAGAGGTGAAAATACTAGCACATATTTTAGTCTCTTTTATTTCAATTTCATGGTTGAAGGCTGAAACTAGGACATGTGGATTTTCGTAAAATCTCTCTCTACTGAACTAGTCCATAATTTTGTCATTGTGGGATATCTAGCATAAATTTACGTTGAAGAATCCAAATTAGGTCTGACCCTTGGCATTGGAAAGAAAACTTATTAGGCTAATACAAGAAAAAATTTAAAATATTGGGGATCTGAAATCACAGAGATACATCAAGTTCAATATCGACCTCCTCAAAAGCAAGTAAAATATGTGTATTTTTTTAAAATTGCATAACGTTTGTTTGAAAATTCAGTTTGAAGTGATTCCAAGGGAATATTAAAGCACATATATCAGTATTGGATTCTAAAATTCCTCCCAAAAATAATTACACACCCATTAAGCCCTCAAAATTCTCCACTATGACACATGAAGGGGAATAATTGCAACATGATATATCAGAATTACGAGGCCAAGTACAACAAATTTCACTCTCACAAATAGTAACCAAAAATTAAATGGAAGCTAAGATAGAAGGTATGGAAGCTAATTTGGACGCCATTAAGGATGGATTAAAAACATATATGGAAGGTTTAAATGATGGTATAAAAGAAAAAATGGAATATTTGAAGGAAGGTCTGACAAAGTTGCTATAAGAAATGCTTCCTAATGTCGAAAATATATTAGATGAAACTGACGATCAGAACAAAAAAGAAATCATCATGATTTCATAGACTCTCACATTGGATTGAATACCCACCATATTCTAAAGATCTATATTAGGAAGTTTGATCGCAAGGATCCAGTAAGATGGATATTACATATGAAGCAATACTTTGATCTCCATAATGTGCAACACACACAAAAGGTACGAATTGGAACCTTATCTTTAGAACCCAATTAGTTTGTATGATACTGATGGATTTTTTATCCTAAACCACTTGTCACTTGCTCAATTTTTACAAAGGAAATGATAACACATTATGATGATATAAAGAGCAATGTCTTCTTTAGCCAATTAATAAATCTCAAAAAAAATGGTTCAATGGTGGAGCACATTGAGGACTTCCAAAAATTGAATATAAGGGTAGATGATATTCCATAGGAACATAGGATTGATGTCTTCATAGGGACTTGAAAGGATAACATCCAAAATTAGGTTTTCCTTTGGGAACCTAAGTCATTGGAGAATACAGTGAGGTTGGTAAGAAAAATTGAAATAAAACTTATGGCGACAAGGAAGCCTACCACTCATAACTATAAATGTGGGAGTGTTTCTACTCCTAGCCTTCCACAACCTACAAGGTTAACACCACAAAATTTGTAAGAAAAAGGAGAAAAAGGGCTTTGTTACAGTTGTGATAGTAAATATACTAAATTTCATCTATGTGCTGAGAAGAAATTATTTACATAGATTGTGAAGAGGAGGAAGAAAAGGAACAAGAAGCTTCAAAATAAGAGGATATACACCAAGAACCAACCCTAGAGAAAGAAGAATTGAATCTGACCATACCTTGTAATGAATTGGCATGAATTACCACTCCTCAAAATCTCAATATAGGACATATCATGAAGAAAAAGGTAATAGTGTTGATTGATTTGGGTAGCACCCATAATTTTATTCAATGTAAGATAGCTAAGGAAATGAAATGCTTCCTATATCTAGCTTGAGAATGTCAAGTGGTGGTTGAAAATGGAGGAACTATAAATTTCTCTGGAAAGTTCCATAATATCAAGCTAACCACGGGGGAATATGCATTTAATAGTCAAATTATTTCCATTCCAATGGGTGGTGTTGATGTTGTACAAGGAGTCCAATACTTACAATCTTTGGCTATCATAATTTTTAATTTTCAAGAGATTTTCGTGAAATTTTTTTGGGAAGAAAAGGAAGTTGAATTAAGGGGTAATGTTGGGAAACCAGGAAATATAAGTAGCTCTAATGGGATGAAAATTCTTCTAAGGAAAGAGAAACATGGCATAATTTCACAATTATGCACACTAGATGTTCAAACATCGAACTCATGTATTTCTCCAAATATCCAAAAGGTCTTGGAAAATAATTTGAAGGTATTTGAGACTCCCAAAGGCCTACCACCTATTTTTGATCATGATCATGCTATTCATTTGATTCCAAGAAATTTTCCTCCAAACATTAGGCCTTAGATATATCCTTATGCCCAAAAGAGTGAAATTAAAGGTATGGTTGGAGAAATGTTAGATGCATGTATAACCCATCCTAGTAAAATTTATTTCGTTTCTAGTAGTATTGGTGCACAAGAGGGATGAGGATGTGGAAAAATTTATTTTTACCATTTCTATTATCCAAAAATATTGGATAACTGAAGCAAGGGATGAATGGAAGAATGAAGGAGAAGTGTGGACACTCATTCAAAAGTTGCAACAATATCCTAGTACATATGATACATTTACTTGGAAAAATGATTCATTATGGTACAAATATCGCTTATATCTTTGTAACAATTCTCAAATCAAACAAAATATTATTTTTGAATTGCACACCTCCCTTAAGAGGGCACTCAGGATTTTTGAAAACTTACCACAGGGTCAATAAGGAATTTTTTGGGGATGGCCTTAAATCAGATATTCAAAATTTTGCGAAGAAATGTTTGGTTTTCCAATAAAATAATCTTGAGACAATTTAGACTTCGAGTCTGTTACAACCTTTATCCATCAAAAGTGAACATTTGGAGGATGTTTCAATGGATTTTATCACAAATTTACCCAATTCTGAAGGAAAGAGTGTCATCATGGTGATATTTGATAGACTTACCAACTATGCACACTTTTGTGAATCATCTCATCCATTTAAATCCAACACAGTTGCTACTGCATTTATGAAAACAATTCAAAAGCTACATGGAAACCCAAATATTATTGAAATCGATAGAGATATGATTTTTACAACATTTTTTTTGACGGAATTATTTTATTGTATGGGTACTCAATTAGCTCATAGCTCATCTTATCATCCTCAATTTGATGGGAAAACTATGATAGTGAATAATTTTTTGTAAGGATTCCTTCTTTGCTTTGTATATGATAAACAAACATAATTGGTTAAGTGGTTACCCTTGGCTGCATCGTGGTATAACACTTCCCTCCATATTGTACCAAAAAAGAACCCATTTATGGCACTTTATGGATATCATCCACCTTCAATCAAATCAACTTTAAGTTAAAGTTCTAACGTTCAAGTAGTGGAAGATCACATCGAGCATCAACAAGAAGTTCTCCAACTCTTAAAGGATAACTTCACATTGGCAGAGAATAAAATGAAACAATAGGAAGATCAACATCATAGTGAAAGAAGTTTTGATGTAGGCAACTGGGTATCTTTATGGCTAAAACCATACAAAAAAATGTCACTCAAGCAAGGCTAAGAAGGATAATAAATTATCACAAAATTACTATGGTCCTTATAAGGTGTTGCAAAATATTGGTACTATGGCATACAAACTAGAGTTGCTTGCATCTTCCCGAGTGCACCCAGTTTCCCATGTTTCATGCTTAAAGAAGGTTATATGTGACAAGCTTCTAGTTCAAACAATATTTCCAGAACTCGTCGAGGAAGGAAAAATCATATTGTATCTTGAAGAAGTCACTAAAAAATAACTCTATAGCTATGAAATCGATCAATTTCAGTGTATCTCATCAAGCGGAAAAAATTACCGGCTAAAGATTCAACATGGGAGGATAAGAATTTTGTACAGAAACATCCATAAATGCTCAATAATTGAGAAAAACACTCTTTTGAAGGAGAGGTAAATTTTAGGTTCCTATAATACTAGTATAGCCCCCTTTATCGTTATTGTTGTGCCCATGTAGTCCCCAAATTTTTGTTATTGTGCCCCATAGAAGTCCATTATTGTTAATGTTGTGCCCTTTCATTATTATTGTTATGTAGGCTCTAATTCTAGTATGACCCCTTAGACTCCTATATATAGAAATGAGGTTTTTTCATTTGAATCACCCAAGAATTTCTCATTTATGAAATTTAAAGGAGGTTTCTGCCTCGAAGAGGTTTATTTATAAGTCGTTGATCTAACGTTTCTTCTATTTTGTGAGTTGGTTGCATAACACAAGACTTTTTCAATTCTGCAAGGCTATGCGAGAGAGAATAGAAAGAGATCTTTAAGCTAAAACTGGAAAAAGGTTTCAGACACTGATAAAAGTTGTGAACTAATCCTAAGAAGCCTTTTATCATTAAGGCATTTATTTTCTTCATTTTCCTCTTCATGCAATTATGTTACCATTCACCTCCCCTTTATCATATTTTCCATTTAAATGAAATGCCAATTACTACCACTTTTCCTTTGGTAATTTTCATAGCCATTAATTAATCACAAGCGATTCCCATCAATATGTTTTTTTCGAACATTCAACTTGGAATACGTGTCCCAAAACCTTAGCTATTATTTCTCTTATTTACATAGGAAATCAACCAGGGCTTATTACACATCTCTTTCGATTGATTGAGGCAGATGGATCCAGTATTAAAATTATGAAACATGTTCCATGAATTTCTCAAGGGTTGTAGCCTTTAGTAAGGTACTGGTATGTTCCTTCCCATAGGAGCCAATTAAATTGACCAGGAGTAGTAGCTTCCTTCTAGTAGGAGCTAGATAATTTGTGGAGGTTGTATCCTCCTACAGGTAGGATCATGTGTACAATTAAGAGTATGTGCCAATAAAATATGTAATGAATAATGTTTCCTTATAAATAAATAAAAATCAAAGATGATAGAAATGGTGGTTTTCTACCACATTCGGTTTCCTCCTACAAATCTTGGTGTTCCTATGTATCTTTTGTTGATGTGTTTATGTGTTATGGTTCACATTATTTTTGTTTATCGTGATTATTGAATAAGCTAATGATTTACAATACAATGTCTTACAAATGAAATATTTATTCAATATAAATTCAGAAATGAAAGAATTAATTAAGTAAATCAAAATTTGTAATGAAATACTAATTCACCCACCTCTCATTATTTCTAAAAATTGGTATCATATTATGTATCTCCATTATATCTTAACAGCTTGAGAGTAGATTACGGAAAATGGGAAGGAATCACAAGAATAAGACAACAAAAAGGAAGAGAAGAAATCAGAAAGACAATGATAGTGATGTATCTGATGTTGTGGAAATATTTGCATTCATCTATCAAGGAAAATATGTAGTAGAACAAGAAAATATATAAAGTATGGAAAATAAAGGTATTCTTGTACTTGATGATACTAATTATCAAGATTCGAAAGAAAAGGTGATGAAAATTTTCCTCAAATCTGATTTGGAATTTAGTCTATAATAGGTATACTAAAACTCCTCCAACTAGACAAGAAATCCAAAAAAATAGTCATGCATTGAATGAAATATTTTGTACTGTCTCTGATTTAGTATTATAGAAATTTATGCATCATGAGAATGCAAAGAAGGTATGAGATAAGTTGGTGGCCATACATGAAGGAGAAAGAAAACATGTAAAGGAATATTTTTCATCAAGTAAACCAACATGTAATCTTGTTTCAAAGACATAAAATGAATATAAAGGAAAGTATGGTTTTTGAGAAGATGAAGTTTATCATCAAAAAACATTTTTTATATCATATCGAGCTACTGAATATGAAGAAGACAAGTTGGATGAAGTACTAACCCTTAGAAAAGAACTCGCCTTTGCTTCAAAAATGATTAACAATATTGAGAATAAGTTGTAGGTATGAAAACATGGGGCATGATAAACTAGTGAATATTGCAACAGTAATTGAACAGCTAAAAGAAACAAAATGATATTACGAAGGAATTGAATCTAAGATCATATTTTTAAGATAAAAGCCAAAAAATTGAAATAAATGAAATGAAGAGCTACTTTGAGTATTTCAAGAACAAGATAAATAATGCAAGCAGAAGAAGGATGGAAGATTGAATAAGGAATGAGGAAGCAATATATGGAACAAGAAGATCAATGTCAAAAACTACAAGATTAGGTAAGCATTCTAATAGGTAAATAAATAGAAAAAGACGAAAGTTTTAAATTCCATGATAGTGGAGGGTGTTTGGATTCCTGGATTGTAAAATATTTATATCGATGTTTCAGGCTAAGTATCACAACCCATCATGAGGAGATACAAATATAATGGACAATATTCTTAACAATCAAAGATCCCCCTCCATAAAATTAGGCGTTATTTGTCACGAATATTTTAAGGGGGAATCTAGTTCACAAGCCCATGCAAGATATTCTTAGAATAACAAAGAAAACTCTGAGAATATTGGTAAATAATTAAGAAGTAAACCAGACTAGCAACTAAGTGAATTTTCAGATAATATAATTCTCTCCTAATAATATAAACAATAATCAATTCTTGCATTAGATCAATGATATTGAATGTTTTATCTATCATAAATATGGTACATTGCAACCAATTACAGAAGTAGATTGTTTACGCCTCAAGAAAATGATCTTTTGACGGGAATAGCATTTGTTCTCAGGGACTCAAGTTTATTTAAGGGATATTGTTTACATGTAATATGTTTGGTCACAAATTTATTATTTGCAATAAGAGAAATATGAAGCAGGAAAATTATCACTATATTGATCCCTTCTTTGTTCATGTAAGATATTATACATGTAACTAGTCTAGACATGTAGCAAAAGAATGCAGGAGCAATAAAATGAATTTACATAGACAATAATTAGACTCCGTGAAAAGCAAGGAACCTGTTGGGTGTGTGTTATATTATTTCCACGATTAGAATCAAGTGTGAGGTGGGGGGTGTGACAGGGGCAATAGCCCCCCTTTTCTTGTACGGGGTGCAACAGGGGGGTCACATCGAGGGTGGCTTCCCCCCTATCAGAAGATCTGTAGGGGGGAAATAACCGTCATTCGCTTGCGCTAGGAACAATAGGGGGATCGAAGCAGGGGCGACAACACCTCGGTAAAAAAAATTTGGACCTTATTCTAGGTGGGCGAACCTGCTATGGTTTTTTTCATGGATTTGGACATGGTTTTAGGCATGATGGTTTTCTACCCCTGGTATTTTGTAGATCTGATCAAGGGAACTACGATTATGTTCTAATCTAGGGTTATGGATTGGGTTGTATGAATGCTTCGACATGTATGTATATGTGTTGTAACATTAAAAGGAATATAGTGGAAAATCAAGCTGGTAGTCATGCTTTGGGATCGAGGGGAAAATATATTTGTGTGTTTATTTTATGTTTTTAATAATTTTTTTGCAGATAATTTCTGTACAGGGTTAAAACCTACAACTGGTATCAGAGTTTTTTCAACTTCAAGGGGACGCCTCTGCTGCTGAGGGGTTTTTTTCTTGGGCCTGTTGTAGACCCTATTCAATGGGAAATATGCCGGATCGATTCTTCTATAAAAATAAGATGACGAGTGGTGGAAAGATAGAGATCAAGAAATTTAATGGTCAGAGTTTTGAGTTGTTGAAGCTCAATAAGGATGATCTACTAGTGGATAAATATCAGTCGATCGTAGTATATCCCAGTACTCAATGAATATTGGGCGAAGTTGGATCCGAGGGGAAAGAGCACAATATGTTTGTGTGTCTCAGATTTTGTGCTTTTGAATGTATCTAGGGGAGATAGGGTGAAGACTTTATGGGTAAAGTTAGGGACATTGTACCAATCTATGTCTCTGGTGAATAAATTGTTCCTGCAAAAAAAATTGTATAACATGAGGATTAACGACGAAGACTCGGTGATAGAGCATCTAGATGCCTTTAATATTCTGGTAAGTCAGTTTTCATATGTTGATATTAGAATATCATATGAATATAAATGCATAAGTTTTTTGTTTCTCTACAAGATTCGTGGGATATTCTAGTTATCGCAATAGGTAGCAATACAACTACCTTGAATTTGGATGAAATTGTCTCAACCTTGCTCTGAGAAGGTATGAGATGGAAAAATATGGAGGGAAAAAATGGAGATGCCTTATTTTTAAGAGGAAGGTCGTAGAAGAGAAACAAAAATGCATTTTTGAGTGGGAGATATAAATCTCCAGGAAATGCTTTAAAGGTGTGCTGGAAATGCAGAAAGGAAGGGAACTTCAAAAAGGACTGTAGATATAAACCTCTTGAGAAAGGAAATGGATCTGATGATGCTCCTTATTCGGAGGCGAAACCCACCTCAGATGAAGGTGGGGATGTGTATTTGGCTTCTTCTTAAAATGTACATGTAGATCATGAGGCATGGTTGATTAACTTAGGTGAATCCTTTCACTTCAATCCCCATAGGGATTGGTTCTATGAGTATGAGAAGTATGATGGATGGTGGCGATGCCTAGGGGATGATAGGAAGGACAGAATTGTTGGACGCAAAAAATTCAAGCTGAAGCTCCAAGGTGGAAGGATTAGGACACTTCCTGGCCTTCTACATATTTTTGCATTGACAAGAAATATGCTTTTTGTAAGCAAGATACATGATTTTTATGAAACCATCTTGCAAAATATAAGAAAAGAGAGATAAATTAATTTGAAATCAACCTCTTTTAGGGGGAAACCTCCTTTACATTACACATGAAAAATTCTTGGATGATACAAATGACAAAAGCTCCTTTCTATATATAGGAGTAGACAGGGTAACAATATAATCCTAGCTTACCTAAAAATAATAATGTAAGGGCACAATAATAAGAATAATGGGATTTTATGGGGCAGAATAATTACAATATGGGGACTATAAGAGTACAAAAAATATAAAAATAAGGGGACTACTCTAACGACATAACGGACTACACTAGTAATATAGGAGCTAACATACCCATCTCGTTCAAAAAATTTCTATCCTCATTGCTTGAGTATTTTTGGATGCTCCAGTATAGAATTCTCATCCTCCCATGTGGAAATTTAAGTGGATAAATTCTTCCACTTGATGAGATACTTTGAAATTGACTGATTTCGTAGCTGTTGAGTTCTTTCTTCCATGACAGCTTCAGGTTCTAATATGATTTTTCCTTTCTCTTCAATTTCTACCAATATTGTTTGAACTCTATTTTTGTCACCTACAACATTCTTTATGCATGAAACATGGAAAATTGGGCACACATCGGCAAGAAGCAGGAAGCTCCAATTTGTAGGGACATTTGTTTGTATGGTTATAGCCGTAAAAATTTCCAAGTTGCATAGATCAAAACTTCTCTTACTGTGATGTTAATATGCTTGTCGTTTCATTCGATTTGTGACAAATTTAGGTTATTCTTTAAGAGTTAGAGAAAAAAAAAATTTATGCTCGATGTGATATTCCACTTCTTGAACCTTGGAATTTTCTCTTAAAGATGATGTAATGGACGGTGGATGATATCCATAAAGTTCCATAAATGGGGTCATTTTTTCTACAGTGTGGAAGTGTTATACCACCATTCAACCTAGAGGTAACCACTTCAACCATTATGTTTGTTTATTAGATACAAAGAAACAAAGATATCCTTTCAAACAAATTTTCACTATCTCAGTTTTCCCATCGAATTGAAGATGATAAAATGATTTATATGCTATTTGAGTACCCAAACAAGAAAATAATTTCGTCCAAAAATTTCTAGTGAAAATGGGATCTTTGAAACTTACAATAATCTTTGGGTTTCCATGTAGGTTTTTAGTTGTTTCCATAAATGAATTAGAAACTGTAATCGCTTTAAATGGATGATATTATGCACAAAAGAGTGCATACTTGGTAATTCTATCAACTACCACCATCATGACACTTTTTCCTTTGAACTTAGGTAAAACTATGATAAAATCCATTGAAACATTCTTCCAACATTGAATTGGAATGGATAAATATTGTAGCAGACTCGAGGTCTTAATTTTCTCAAATTTATTTTCTTGGCAAACCAAAAATTCTGCCACAAACTTTTGAATATAAGATTTAAGGTCATCCGAAAAAAATTGTTTCTTCACCTTGTTGTAATTTTTTAAAAATACTCAGTGTTCTCCTAAGGGAGAGGTGTGCAATTGAAAAATAATATTTTGTTTTATTTAGGAATTATAAAAAATATATAGCTGATATTTGTACCATAAGGAATCATTTTTCCAACTAAATGTATCAGATGTACAGGGATCTTGCTACAAATTTTGAATCAGTGTCCACACTTTTTCATAATTATTCCATTCCTCTCTTTCTCTGGTTCTCCAATCTGGTTGGATAATAGAAGTGGAACAAAGAAATCCTTCCACATCCTCATCCTTTCTTGAGAGTGCATCTGCAATAACATTTAGCTTCCTTTTTTTGTATATGATTTGAAATTCATAACCCAACATCATTGTGAGCCATTTTTGTTGCTCTTATGAAGATAGTCTGTGTTCTAAAAACTTTTTAAGACTATCATGATCATTTTATACCTTGAAGTGTCTTCCCATTAGGTGAGGTCTCCATTTCTTTAGTGCATGTAGTATTGCCAACATTTCCTTCTAATAAATAGCTATATGTAAATACTTTCCTTTGATTGGATGACTTTCAAAATAAATGGGTCTTCCTTCTTGCATTAAAATAACACCAATTCCATTTCTTGAGGGATCACATTCCACAATAAATTTTTTTCTGAATTCTAAAGGGTTTTTTGTTTTATGGAAATAAAACCTACTGATAGATATGTTTCCCTGAGTGTGGTGGTACCACTTAGAACAACCGATGAAAGGCACTTGACCTTTTCCTTAAGATAAATAAATGAGAGAAGAACACCTATTTGTGACCTTTCGTTATTCCTCATCTCCCTTTTGTCACTTTTGTCACTCTCAATCGAACTGAACTCACTTGATTGGTACCTGCAATGGCTAACAAAAGAAAAAAAACGAAATATAGGTATTGTTGAGCTTCAAAGATGTTCTTCTCTGCCACCACATTCCACTTCATTTCCTTTGTCCATTATTAATTTCAGGCTTAAATGATCAATAGGATTAGTTAAAATTGCTTTAATATTGTATATAATGTCTAACTTGCTATGTTTTCATGATTTCGTTGTTGTAGTACTTTTTGACTACACCTAGCTACAGAATGCAGACATTCTGTAGCTAGTTGCCGATTCTACAATTGTCTTCATGTCTACGTAGGTTCTAGGTGTCATCTCAGGGAAAAACACATATGGTCGTATTCCACATCATTCCCTCATCATTTTTTTCTCCCCACGAAGTCTGATTTAAAGTATCAAAGCGGTTATGCACGAAGAAGAGAGGCAATTTCCTATCAAAACACAGACTCTATAGATGTCCACAGTAAAGCACAAGACTGTTAATAAGAGTTTTAATTTGATTAGGAATGGGAAAGACACTTATCCCTATTTTTCTCTAGAAGTAGTTATGTAATTTCATTATAAGTATGACTCGGGAGACCGAGAAACTGTTGGTTAGATTTTGTTTCTGTTGCTAGATTTTGGAAGGCTGTAAATACTATGTTTTAAAGAATTTCTCCTTTAATGAAAGAGACATCATTTTATTGCACGAGCTAAGTCAATCTTTATTAGATTCGCGTGTTGATCCGGTGGTAGAGGGCCCCTACTGCCCGTGAAGCATTATGCATTTGGTTTAGATAAGTAGTCGTAGCTTTGTTTCATTCCCAATTTAAATAGTTTTCTGGACTTTGCTTACAGTTGATACTACATTTTAGCTTTGTTCTCATGAAGTATTCCAAAATATCACTATTTTGGAATGAGGCATAATTGTATCAATTTAGAAGTTTACGTTTTTTTGTGTTCAATTGTAATTAGTTGTTACAGCTAGTCCTATTCTCATTAATCTCTTCCAAAATATCACTAACTCTGGATAAGGCTTAGCTGTAGTGTTTTGGTTTACCTGCGTATTGTTATGTTTTTATGCCCATTTGCACTGAATGATACAGCTAGACTTGTTTGTACAAGCTATTCCAAAATATCACTCATCTTGAACAAGACAGGGTTGTAGTATTTCATAGAATTAGTTGCATTTTAGCTCAGTCAATACTCCGGAGGTAGATGCCATTCTAGTTTAATTCTGTCACAATATTCCAAGCTTGATAATGGTACTCTAGTTTAACTCTGTTCACTGTATTGGTATCATTCTAGTTCAGTTCCAATTAATTTCAAGTTAGATAATAGCACTCTAGTTTAGTCTTAGTTCACTGTATTAGCATTTTAGTTTATTTGTTATCCATTGCATTTTAAATTGTATTAGTTGTTAAATTTAGATACCATGGTCTTCATTATTTAAAAAATATTCTTGTTCTAAATTCCTATTAATACATCATCATATGCACAGGAACTATCAATAACAGTTTAAGGCCTTGAGTATTTTGCAACCTTTTTACAATTTCACAAACAAGCCTTTTTCTCAAAGACTATTCTAAAAAGAAATCTATAACTTTTGAATGAGGCCTAGTGGTGCTAAATTGAGTTGCAGAATAGAATTAGAAGTTAGTTTAGAGTAGAAATCTTATTGTGCTACAAATTTTCTTTTCCAATTATGTTCCAATAAACCTTTAACCATGGATGAGATTTTGTAACATTGTAAGTTGATTGTTGACTTAGGAAAACCTCAATTGCACTAAAAACTTATCCTTTTCTCAAGCTATTCCAACATATCTCTAAATGAATGAATTGGATGAGTTCATGATATGGGTTACTGAGTTCATGTTGTGATTTTTTTCTTTTCTATGAGTCCTTATCAAGCTTTGCATTTTCTGTCCTTTAGTGCACACCTAGTTTAGAATAGTTTCACTCTGTTTTAGTGTAAACTTCTTAGCTCTTTTTCAACATAAAAACCATAAAACCAAAAAAATCATAAAAGCACTAAACACAACTTAGTGAGAAACAAATACCTAGGCACATATAGTTCACCACACTTCAGCAGTTTACTAACCCTTGTTGACAATTAATGAACTCAATTTAGGAACAGTAAGTTGAGCACAACATTTTGGCGCCGTTTCCGGGGAACTGTAACTAGGTAGCCTTGTTTCTTATCACCCAAAAATAGTGATATGCATAGATAAAGAGACTAAAGGGGTAGATTCATAAGAATTAGAAGCTTGATTCCTAGAACACCACTTATTTCACCAAGACCTAGAATCAATACACCTCCAACTCAAGCCGACATTCCATCCTTTACTGATCCTAGACTTCTAGAGAACTTAAGATCATATATTCCATTAGAAATACCTTCTACTTTACCCATTGAACCTGTCTTAGAAGGATATTCAGGAACCCCTGCTAGGGACATAAACTTTTCAACTTCTACAGAAGAATCAACTATGTAAGAAGAAGGGGGAGGAGGAGTTTTTAATGGAGAACACACACTATTTGGAGGGGGTAGAGGTAAAGGTAGAGGTGTAGAAGGAGAAGGAGGCAGAGGAAGAGTTAGAAGAGATATGGGAAGCTCTTTTGGGTTTCCTACAGTAGATGAAAAAACCAATGCAACTATGAAAAAAATTTCACCGTCTGTCCTTCCAAACTTTTATGGACTTAAAACTGAAGATCCTGAAACCTTCCTATTTGAATTTGAAGTCCTGTGTAGAACTTATGACTACTTACAAGATGCTCAAAAACTTAAACTATTTCCTTCAACATTGAAAGGAGCAACATTGAAGTGGTTTATGAGTTTGATCAATAGTTCTATTAGGACATGGGAAGACATGAAACAAGCATTTCTAGAGAGGTATTTGGATTATTGTATGCCGGTCAATCATAAGGAAGAAGTGTTTAAGATGTTACAAAAAGAAGATGAAAACTTGGAAGATTTGTTGGAAAGATTTCATTACAACATCAAAAGAGAAAAAATGGAAAACTTAGATCAAGACACCTTAAAAGCTCTTTTGTTGAAAACAATTAGGGATGAATGGTTGGATATCCTTAACATGATGGAAAAGATACATATCAAACACATAACTGAAAATAAGCTGGTGTATGTGTATTTCAAGGGAAATATAAAGCTATAAAAAGACGAACCATTTTAACTCTTGCAAGCTTGATAACTTCTTTTAGGGACGCGGTGTGGGGCATAAATATGACATATCTTTTGATGAGTTAAATCTGACATCTTGAGGAGTCTTAGTGGACTTGGAGAAAACAGACACATAAAGTTACAAAAACAAACAAAAGCTAATCCCATGGACTGCCTTATGATCTTTTGTCCCAAATGTAGAAAGAAGCATGCCCTGAGAGAATGTCCTTTGGATGCAAAAGTTGTAGAGACCTGTGTCATTTGTTCAGAAAAACATGAGACCAAGAGTTGTCCTTCACTTCCTGGTCTTAAAGCTGTCTTTCAAGAATATACTCCTACAAGTTCCACAGAATCTCTCAATTTTGTCTCTAGAAGGCCTTGGCAAGGACCTCAAACACAAGGATTTCATGATCAAATGTATAATCAACCCCCACCAAATTGGAATTCTTGGCAGCAACCTTGGCCCCAATTTCAAAATCAATCTCAAGCTTGGGCACAAGGAGCACAAAATCCTTATGGAAGATACTCCAATATTCAATTACTATCGATATCTACTAGCAGTCCTGTATCCCACATTTCCCTCTCAATAAATTTTCCCAGCAAATCCTCAAAATCCACAACATCAAAATCAACCACTTCCATTACCATTTCCTCAAAAAACAAATCAGTTGCCTGCCCAAACCATACCAAACCCCAACAATAAAAATCCTCAGAACACATATATGATAGAAGGCCAATAGTTTCCAACTTATTTGATCACTCCTTTAGACCTTAGTGATGTTCAACTTAGGACTGGAAGAATACTTGAAAAGAGGAAACCTTCTGTAATTATACAAGAACAAGACAATTCTGAGGAAGATTCTCTACGGGTAAATAAAAGTCTTGAAGAGAACACAACTTTCCAAGACTCAACCATTGAAAAATCAAAACAAAAAGAACCAATAATTTCAACTCCTATATTAGAGCATCCATCAACATCCACTTCTACACCTCCCTTCCCAGAAAGATTACAAATTGATAGGGTGTAGAAAAACAAATTATGGTGCCTAATTATGATTTCCTAGATGAGCTGAGAAATGTTTGTATTAAGATCCCATTATTGCAAGCCATCAAGGAAATTCCAATCTTAGCAAAAACAATAAAGGATTTGAGCATGAAGAAAACAATAAAAAGAATAAGAGAGATAAAGAAAATTCAACTGGCAGGAAAAATAGCAGATATCATGATGGGTAAGATTTCTATTCCAAAGTATCTAGACCCAGGAAATCCAGTTGTCAAAATTCACATCAATGGAATTGAGATCCAAAACACACTCATTGATTTAGGAGCAGCAATCAATATCATGAGTAGACAAATCATGGATAAATTGAAACTTCCTAATCTTCTTTTTACACCCACATTATTACAATTAGCAGACAGATCTGTGATCAAACCTGATGGGGTAATAGAAGACATTCCTGTGTCCCTAGATTCTTGGGAGTATCCTGTGGATTTTATGATCCTAACTCCTAAGAATAATCTAGGAGGGCATCCTATTATATTAGGAAGACCTTGGTTAGCTACAGCTGATGCTTTCATTAGTTGTAAATCCGGTGATATGTACATCTCTGATGGTAGTTCAACCAAGAAATTTACCTTGTATCCTCCAGCAAGAACAATTACAGAATTAGATGATACTCAATGGATAGAGGATGAAGAAGACTTACAACCTCTCTTCACAATTTCAGAAATTAGTGAAGATAGCCAAATTCTGAATACCTTGGAAAACTTTGAATCCTCTTCGGAATATAAACATGAACAATTTCAAGAAGAATCCAACATTGATTTTTTTTCATCAAGGCAGATGTCTCTCTATTCCATGGATAAATTTGGTAGCTCTACAATTGAGATATTTCCAGGCAAAACTTTAAACATAAACAAGAACCTAGAGAAATCTCAACAAGAAGAGCTAGTCAAGATCTTACAGAGACATTCTTCTGCATATGCATGGGAGTACACTGATATGAAAGGGATAAGCCCTAAGACTTGCACTCATCACATCTACATAGAGGAAAATTGTAAACGAATCAGACAACCTCAAAGAAGGATGAATCCAAATCTTAGGGAGATTGTTAAAGAAGAATTGTATAAATTGTTGAATGTCAACTTTATCTATCCTATTTCAGATAGTCAGTGGGTTTCTCCTTTGGTAATTGTGCCAAAGAAAAATGGTAAATGGAGGGTATGTATTGACTACCAGGAATTAAACAAAGCTACTCTTAAAGATCATTTTCCTTTACCCTTCATAGATCAGGTGTTAGACACATTAGCTGGCAAAAAGTACTTCTCATTTTTAGATGGGTTTAGTGGTTATAATCAAATCCAAGTAGCACTGGAAGATCAAGACAAAACCACATTTACCTGTCCTTGGGGTACCTATGCTTACCAAGTATTGCCATTTGGACTATGCAATGCACCCGCAACATTTCAAAGGGCAGTACTAGGAATTTTTTCAGATCTAATACATGATTGTGTAGAGGTATATATGGATGATTTCACAGTTTATGGAAACACATTTGAAGAAGCCTTAGCAAACTTGGAAAAAGTCTTAAAAATATGTAAAGAAGAAAATCTTTCACTTAGTCATGAGAAGTGTTTTATGATGTTTACTGAAGGAATTGTTTTAGGAAATCACATTTCAGGGGATGGGATTAGAGTTGATGAGTCAAAAGTTGAAGTCATCTCTAACTTATCTATTCCAAGTTGTCAAAAAGATGTTAGGAGTTTTCTTGGATTTATAGGATATTATCGAAGGTTTATAGAAAACTTCACCAAGATAGCATCTCCACTTTTCAAATTACTTACCAAAGACTGTGAATTCAAGTGGAATCTCGATTGCCAGTTAGCCTTTGAGACCCTGAAAACAAAAATCTCTGAAGCACCTATTTTAAGGGGACCTAACTGGAAGCTACCTTTTCATATTTCAACAGATGCCTCAGATACAGCTCTAGGAGCAGTATTGGGACAAAAAGACCCGATTCCTTATGCCATCTACTATACCAGTAAAAATTTGACTCCTTCAGAGTTAAACTATATTGTAACTGAAAAAGAGTTTTTAGTTGTTGTTCATGCCATAAACAAATTTAGACACTATATAACAGGCTATGAAACTTTTGTTCACACAGATCATTCTGCAATTAGATACCTAATGAAAAAATCAATTACTAATGGCAGAGTCATAAGATGGTTATTTATTTTACAAGAATTCAACATTACCATTCTAGATAGGTCTGGAAAACAAAACACAGTAGCTGATTTCCTATCTAGACTCCAAAACATCCAAGACAATACCCTAGTTGAAGATCAATTTCCTGATGAATATCTTTTTGCAATTTCTACTCAAACTCCTTGGTTTGCTGATATTGCTAATTATTTAGTTTCAGGGAAATTTCCTTCAATAATGAATGCAAGAGACAAAAGAAAGATCATTTATGATAGTGCAAAATATTCATGGGTTTCTAATGAGTTATACAAGACAGGTCCAGATTTTATCATTAGGAGATGTGTTCGGGAAGATGAGATGTCTGAGATTCTCAAGGCATGTCATGATGAACCTTGTGGCGGACACTTTGCTGATAAAAGGAAAACCTATAAGATCCTTCATTTGGGATATTATTGGCCATCCCTTTTCAAAGATGCTAAAGAGTATGTCAAAAGGTGTGACAGTTGCCAAAGGGTAGGGAAACCTTCTCCTTCAGGTGAGATGCCATTGCAGCCTCATGTACATATTGAACCTTTTGAAAAATGGGCTTTGGATTTTGTAGGACCTATTAGTCCTCCATCAAGACAAAAGAAATATATATTAGTTTGCACTGATTATGTTACCAAATGGGTAGAGGCCAAGCCATTAATTTTTGCTACTGAAGCATCTGTAGTTAATTTTCTTTTTGAGGATATTTTTACTCGTTTTGGTGTCCCAAGAGAAATTTTTATAGATCAAGGAGCTCAATTCACATCAAGGCTAGTGGAACAAATGATGGAGAGGTACAAAATCAGACACAGAAAATCTACTCCCTATCATCCACAAGCAAATGGTCAAGTGGAATCTACTAATAAGGTCATTGAAGGGATCCTAACGAAGATTGTCCATTTACATAGAAGAGATTGGGTAGATAGGCTTCCTGAAGCCTTGTGGCCCTATAGAACTACATGGAGAAGCACAACATGCCATACTCCTTATGAACTTGTTTATGGAAAGCAAGTTTTGTTTCCCATAGAGTTCCAGATTCAAACTTTCAAAATGGCAGTTCAGCTAGGACTTGATCTATCAGAGGCACAAAAGCACAGATTGGAGCAGATTAATGAATTGGATGAGATCAGACAAGATGCAGTTCAGAAACAAGTCTAGTCCAACAGCAAAGGACTAGATGGCATGACAAGTACATCAAGGAAAAGAAGTTCAAGGAAGGTGACTAGGCTCTCTTGTTTGATTCAAAGTTCAAGGATTTTCAAGGTAAATTTCAAACACATTGGCTTGGGCCATATGAAATTATAAGAATTTTTGACAATGGAGCAATAAAAATCAGGACAATAGATGAAGAAAATGTCACTTTTCTTGTGAATGGTCATAGATTGAAGCTGTATCATAAGCCACTTTCAAGAGAAGAATTTGTCAAGAAGTTCCAGGAAAACAGTGATGTGAAGTTAATGAAGAAGAATCTTTCTTCTTCATCAACTTAATTGAATTTTCTGAAATCATTTTATTGAAAAAAATAAATAAAAAAAATAAAAATAAAATAAAGTATAAACATGAAAACCAATCACTGATTGGCATGTTTATACAGAAAAGGTGGAGTGAAAATCAGAATCTTTCTGACACTCTAGCTTTTCAAATCTGTTCTTTCTGCAAGCAGTTATTACAAAATCATAAGTGCAGATCCATTTCACTTATGATCCATCTCACTCCATTCATCCATACTCCATTCCATTCATTCATCCACACTTCATTCATTTCACTCCATGGTCCACCTCATTTCCATCCTAGATTTTTAAGTTTGATGCTTTTCTGCAATTGAATAATACACATCATGAATTGCAGGCTACTTTTTATACTCCACTCCACTTCATAAGTTGTGATCCATTTTACTCCATTATTCACTTCATTCATATTCCATTACACCATATTTCATTATCCATTTTCACTCATTCCATACAAAATTCCATTCATGCTCCAAACCATTCCATTTCATGTTTCAAGTCTTCTACAGGTACATTCTGCAATCAGTCAGACATTCTGCAGCTAATCAGACATTCTGTAGCCATACAGACATTCTGCAGCCAGAGATCCTGAAGGTACTGTCTAGTAATTATTTGATCTGCAACAAAATGATCCTGCATATCCATGACAACAAGCAAAATCAAGGGAGTTATGAAGACTCAAAAATTAATGATTTTCAGGGGAGAACAAAGCATATGAAGATCACAAAAATCAGAGGAAAGGCAAAGGTAAAAGTTATGAAATTATTATAATGACAGATCATGAAAAATTTTAGTATAGTTAAGCTATGTATAATTCAAAAAGTTGTTTTAATTAATTGTGTTGATCATGCCTAACAAACCTCTCATAAAAACTTTGGATAAAATTCCTTCCATTCCGCCATTCCAAATCCCATATCTGATCATCATTTAAAAGCTTAACGGTTAAAGTACTGAGGTGATTGGATTAGTCACGTCACTAGGCCAAAGAATTTAATGATGATTTTGAATTTCCTACGAAATATATCCGCGGTCTTTTCTTCCAAGATATTTCCCAACTCATTAATTCGTTTACATCACTCTCACCTCATTATACTCATTCCGTAACCACTCCACATCATTCTTTCTCGTAGCAAACTCTTAACCATTTTGGTCTGTAAAACAGAGGAAGCATCTGTGGGGAAAAAACATCTCTTTAACAGTCATTTTCACCGTGAGCAGAGGAGCAGTAATTTGAAGATTGGAAAGAAAAACTATGGGTCTCATAGTGAGGACTGAACCGGTTGGAACTAAGTACTTGGAGGGATATCCACAAATCAGAGAAATGTTACAGCAAGCCGGGTGGTTGCAATTTTTGGAGAAATTTAGTGGTTTTCACAAAGAGGTGACTAAAACATTTGCAAGGTCCTTCAATGGAGCCGAGGTCAAAATAGGAGACATTAAATTCACTGTTACAGAGGCTTTCATTGCAGAGGCAACAAAACTACCTAGACAAGGAGAAAGGTGGTTCAAAAATAGAGAATTTCATAACGAGACATGGAAGCAAATACTCAAGTCACCAGGTATGGATGTTTCCATTTTTAAAAAGGGTATTCCTAGCTCGGCATTAAAGAATAAGTGGATGAACATGTTACTCATTTTGTAAAAAATTATCACTTGTGAAGGTAGATTTGGTACCTTCTAAGTTTACCCTATTCGGTTAATGATGCATTTCTTAGAAGAAGAAATCAACTTGCCCTTTTTCTTGCTTCATAGTTTAAAGAAAATGGCCTCAAGTGTTCAAAAGAGAGTTCAATTTCTGGAAACAACCTTATACCACCATGGTTTAGTCAAAATCTTGATTGAATATCATTTGAGAAAAATGGGAGATAATTGGGATGAGTTCTTAGTGAGAAATCACTTTGAAGAACCCAAGGAACCTCCACTTGAAGACAAATCTACAAAAAGAAGCAGAAGATGGAAAACCTTCAAAACTGAAACTGAAACTGGTAAAACAATACAAGAGGATAGTGAAGAAATGATTTCTGAGAAATTGGCCCAAATTAAGAAGTAGCTTAAGAAAGAGAAGATAATAAGGAAATCTGCCAGAGAAAAAGGAGAAGGGCCATCTCAACCAAGACGGAGCCATAGACTTAGAGGGATACTAAAGAAAACAGAGGTTAGAAAAACTAGAATAATAAACATTGAGGATGAAGAAACACCTAAGCATCAGTATGAGGAGGATTTTGATGAAGAAGCTCCTGAAATAGACCCAGCACAGCAAGAAATTTACAATTATGTTGAGACACTAGAGAAGAGAGCTTCAGAAAGTAGAGACAGAACTCCTAGTCCACCAAAATCTACAATTGATATCCTAAGAAGAGATAAATATGAGTTAAAAGTACTCAATAGGCATATCAAGAATGAGAATGAAATTATAAGGGAGCAGATTAAGTTGAAAACTCATATGAACTCAACTCTGTCTCTACAAATGCAAAAGTTGTACAAGGCCAGTGAAAATTTTGAAAAAGAAAAATAAAAGGTTAACCAGGGCACTCACAAATTTGAGATTCAAGTTAGTCATAAGGAAGCCCAGAAGGCCATTAACTACCAGGCAAAGCAGAAGAAGAGGGTTGGATGTCCTTGCAGAGGTCTCAGAGTTCATGGAATAGTTGCATGAGGACATGCAAGAACCTAGCAGTGGGGGTATGTTGAGCTTCAAAGATGTTCTTCTCTGCCACCACATTCCACTTCATTTCCTTTTTCCATTATTAATTTCAGGCTTAAATGATCAATAATATTAGTTAAAATTTCTTTGAGATTGTATATAATGTCTAACTTGCTATGTTTTCATGATTTCGTTGTTGTAGTACTTTTTGACTACACCTAGCTACAGAATGCAGACATTCTGTAGCTAGTTGCCGATTCTACAGCTGTCTTCATGTCTACGCAGGTTCCAGGTTTCATCTTAGGGAAAAACACATATGGTCATATTCCACATCATTCCCTCATCATTTTTTGCTCCCTACGAAGTCTGAGTTAAAGTATTAAAGCGGTTATGCACGAAGAAGAGAGGCAGTTTACTATCAAAACACGGACTCTACAGATGTCCGCAGTAAAGCACAAGACTGTTAATAAGAGTTTTAATTTGATTAGGAATGGGAAAGACACTTATCCCTGTTTTTCTCAAGAATTAGTTGTGTAATTTGATTATAAGTATGACTCAGGAGACCGAGAAACTGTTGGTTAGATTTTTGTTTCCTGTTGCTAGATTTTGGAAGGCTGTAAATACTTTGTTTTGAAGAATTTCTCCTTTAATGAAAGAGACATCATTTTATTGCACGAGATGAGTCAATCTTGAGTAGATCTGCGTGTTGATCCGGTGGTAGAGGGCCCCTACTGCCCGTGAAGCATTATGCATTTGGTTTAGATAAGTAGTCGTAGCTTTGTTTCATTCTTAATTTAAATAGTTTTCTGAACTTTGCTTACATTGGATACTACAGTTTAGCTTTGTTCTCATGAAGTATTCCAAAATATCACTAATCCGGAATGAGGCATAATTGTAGCAATTTATAACTTTACGTTTTTTTGTGTTCAATTGTAATTAGTTGTTACAGCTAGTCCTATTCTCATTAATCTCTTCCAAAATATCACTAACTCTGGATAAGACTTAGCTGTAGTGTTTTAGTTTACTTGCGTATTGTTATGTTTTTATGCCCATTTGCACTGAATGATACAGCCAGACTTGTTTGTACAAACTATTCCAAAATATCACTCATCTTGAACAAGACAGGGCTGTAGTATTTCATAGAATTAGTTGCATTTTAGCTCAGTCAATACTCCGGAGGTAGATGTCATTCTAGTTTAATTCTGTCACTATATTTCAAGCTTGATAATGGTACTCTAGTTTAACTTTGTTCACTGTATTAGTATCATTCTAGTTCAGCACCAATTCATTTCAAGTTAGATAATAGCACTCTAGTTTAGTCTTAGTTCACTATATTAGCATTCTAGTTTAGTTGTTATCCATTGCATTTTAAATTGTATTAATTGTTAAATTTAGATACCATGGTCTTCATTATCTACAAAACTTCTTTTGTTCTAACTTCATATTAATACGTCATCATCTGGACAGAAGCTAGTAATATCAGTTTAAGGCCTTGAGTATTTTGCAACCTTTTTACAATTTCACAAACAAGCCTTCTCTCAAAGACTATTCTAAAAAGAAATCTATAACTTTTGAATGAGGCCTAGTAGTGCTAAATTGAGTTGCATAATAGAATTAGAAGTTAGTTTAGAGTAGAAATCTTATTGTGCTACAAATGTTCTTTTCCAATTATGTTCCAATAAACCTCTAACCATGGATGAGATGTTGTAACATTGTAAGTTGATTGTTGACTTAGGAAAACCTCAATTGCACTAAAAACTTATCCTTTTCTCAAGCTATTCCAACATATCTCTAAATGAATGAATTGGATGAAGTTCATGATATGGGTTACTGAGTTCATGTTGTGATTTGTTTCTTTGCTATGAGTCCTTATCAAGCTTTGCATTTTCTGTCCTTTAGTGCACACCTAGTTTAGAATAGTTTCACTCTGTTTTAGTGTAAAATTCTTATTTCTTTTTCAACATAAAAACCATAAAACCAAAAACATCATAAAAACACTAAACACAACATAGTGAGAAACAAATACCTAGGCACATATAGTGCACCACACTTCAGCAGTTTACTAACTCTGGTTGACAATTAATGAACTCAATTTAGGAACACTAAGTTGAGCACAACATTTGGGTTTATGTTCTAGTGTGTCTTCTTCTTCTACATCATTCTATATCATTACATCATTCTATATCATTGTAAAGTGGACCATTTTCCCTAGTACAGGAGTCCATTCTTCTTTTATTCTTTAATAGGGTGGTAGGGTGGTGCTAGGCTGGTGCATGAAGTCACCAATAGGTTCAAGCCTGTGAAAACTTTAGGGTGGTATGGTGGTGCTAGGGTGAGTTGTAGCTCATTGGGTGTTGGGGCATCCATTCAGTTGACTACTGAAGAATCTCGGGCATTGGAGCATCCATGCAGTGGGAGCTGGCAAAGAATGTTTTTCTAGATTCTAGGAAGTTGGAGCTTTATTTTCAATTGGAGTTGAATATTAAAGAATTATTAGAAAATCATTCAGGTGGTTTTGTCTCCAAGAGGGTTTCCACCTTAAAAACTGTGTGAATTTTTGTTCCTTTTGTTTACTGCTATCATTGTACAAACACTGATACTAATTGAAGATTAACTAATGCTCTAATTGAAAGGAATACTGATTCACCCCCCCTCTCAGTATTTCTAACAATTGGAATCAGAGCTTGGTTCCTTCAATAGCAGTTTAGCAGCTGGAAGGAGGTCATGGAGCATACCAAGAATGGTGTACCTCTATTCAATGAAAATAATTATGCACTCTCGAAAGCAATAATGGAGGTCTATCTCTTGGCGCAAGGTTACGAAGTATAGGACACTGTTCAAAATGGATTTACATCAATCGCAGATAAACAAGGTAAGAAAAATTTGGTAAATGATGCAAAAGCAAAGAATATTACTATCAGTGGACTTATTGAATATGCTTAGCATAAGGTATTGGGTTGTAAAACTGCCAAAAATGTATGGGACAAGCCTTAGAATGTATATGCGGGTGACTCAAATGTCAAAGAAGCAAAGCTTCAAATCTACAGAGCAAAATTTGAGCAACTCAGAATGAAAGAAGATAACAACATTGCTGCATACTTCCAACATCTTGATGAAATAAAAAACACTCTGGAAGGATTGGGAGAGCTTGTTGACGAGAAGACTATTATACGAAATATTCCTAGAACATTACCAGAGAGATTCAACCTAGAGGTATCGGTCTTAGAATATAGTGAAAATCTTGACAAACTCAGCAAGGAGGAATTATATGGAGTTCTCATAGCATATGAAATGAGACTTGATGAAGAATAGGGCACTTTGCATCTAGAAACTGCATTCGCTGCATCTAGGAAAACCAATAAGGAGAAACAACCTTCAAAAGCACAGACCTGCACCTGCAAGTGTGAAGAAAAGGAAGATGATGAAGAAGGTATTTCAGATAGATAATATGCCTGCTTTACGAGAAAACTAAAAATTGGTAAGGGAAAATTCAAGGGTAAACTTCCATTGATATGTTTTGGTTGTGGTGAGGTTGGGCATTTCGCAGAAAAATGTCTGAAAAGAAGTGATGGCAACTCAAAATAAAAGAAAGGCTTTAAGAAATTCAACAAGCAAAGAAAAAATAAAGGATTTAAAAGGAACTTTCTCTCTAAAGAAGATAGCTCATCATCCGATGAAGACAATGACAACGAAGAAGAATCCAATGAGAGAGTATTATTTATTGCCAAGCACATTAAACAAGAGGTATCAAACAATGAAGAAGAAGGGATGACCATAGAACAATTTTCTAAGGAGGCAATCAAGCTTATAAAAGAGCTCAAGGCTGCGAAGATCCATTCCAATACTCTTGAAGAACAAGTTCAAGGTATAAAAATTGAAGTTGAAGAACACAAATGTATTGAAGAGACACTTCAAAATAATTTGGAAGAAAGAAACAAAGAAAGGGAAGCATTAGAAGCCGAAGTAGTCTCGCTGCATAAGGAAGTGAAGAAGGGAAAAATTGTCCAAAACTATGCCAACAACTCAAGGGCATTGGAAGAACTCATCAACAATCAATGATCTTACAACGATAGAACTGGCCTCGGTTACAAATAAGAAGAAGCAGGACCTTCTACAACACAATAAAATGAACCTATGAGATCTGACATGCATGTAGACTTCATTGGACAAGATTCGCAAGAACATCCTTGGAAGACGATTCCTCGACGAAGATTTCCATCCAGGTACCAACATATTTTTCATGGCTATTGTTATTCATGTGGAAAATTTGGCCATAAAGTTGTAGAATTTCTCATGTACCCTAGGAACCAATACAATTCTAGGAGATCTGTCAAATATGAACCTCCCAGGGCTCAACGAAACATCAATAGATTTTAACATTTAAGAAATAATATGGAATGTTAAAAATGTCAGAACTTTGGACACATAGCCAGAGACTACAGACTTGAAAATCCTCTAGAAGAACCTTTGAAGCCACAGAACGAACGAACATGGAAGAAGAAGAAGACTGATAATTGTGCTCTCGCTCTCAAGGCTCAAAACAAAAAAGATGTGTGGTATGTTGATAGTGGTTGCTCAACGCATATGACTAGAGATAGAAAGAAATTTGTATCTCTAAAAGAGAAGAAGGATGGAACAGTGTCCTTTGGAAATGATGTATCCTCAAATGTTATAGGATCAGGTATTGTCACTCTCAAAAGCAAAGATGCTCTAGCCAAGAATTTTCTATTGGTTGAAAACATGAATCAAAATATGCTCAGTGTTGGACAAATGTGTGATCAAGGACACACAATACTATTCAACTCCACAAAATGTGAAATTAGGAAAGGCAGGTATGGTGAAATTGTGGCTACAGCAAGTCGAGCTCCAAACGACATATATTTTATGGATGAAGCAACTAAAGCACGTCTAATAGCTAAAGAGGATGATATAATATTTGGTATTAATGATGATCGACTAAGTAAGAACTTTTACTCTGAAGATCTCACAAAGTGAGTTAGAAGAGATGTCTTTATGACGAGCTAGCATACTTCTTAGGGCTTCAAATATCTCGGCAAGAGAAAAAGAATATTTATATGTCAAGCCAATTACATCAAGGAAGTATAGAAATTAAAAATGGAAGATTGCAAACCCATCCTTACTACGAGTGGTAGCAGTGCAAATTGAGCATAGATAGCTCATCTAAGGAATGAATGTTATGATTGGTAGCCTTATGCCTCCCGACGAGATGTTATACAAGAGGTTGGACAAGTAGCAAGATTCCAAGAAGCACCAAAATAATCACATATTATTGTTGTCAAAATAATTCTTCGATATCTAAAGGGAACAGCAGAATATGGCTTGTGGTATCCCAAGGGTAACAATCTCATTATTCAAGCCTTTACAGATGCAGATTGGGCAGGAAGCGTTGATGATCGTAAGAGTACTCGTGAAGCATTGGAATATCTTTGGCAGAATATTTGGATTCTCCCAAGTTCTCATTATATTTTCCTTATTCATAATATAAAGGGGGAGTGGAAGTGTGTACAGGTTTGTAGGATGGTTGTGTGTCAGGGGGAGTTACACTTTGCCATTGATGTCAAAGGGGGAGAGAATGTTGTAGGAAGAGGTGTCATGATCGCAGGAGGAGTACTTGTGTTGCCATCAATGCCAAAGGGGGATATTTTTGATCAGTGGTTGTCATTGATGTCAACCCAACTAGCACCAGGGGCTACCCCGATCTTGCATGGTAATTTTGACCTACAAAATTACTATATTCTGGGTCAAGAATATTTTATATGGCTTCTACTTGTCGAGATGTTTATGTTGATATATGGCACGCCATGTAATTCTCCACAGTTAGAGAGATATTCATGTTTGAAGTTTGTAACCCCAGTTAGTGGGCTAAAACCCCATGGGGTTGTGGCATGGGTCATTGAAAATTCAATATTAAATATTTTTTAAGCTCCTAAAATCCCTCCCACATTCACTTGTTGAAGGCCCTCTCAACCTAAGCATTTATATAAATTGTGATCCTCATATCCTCCTTATGCAGGGATTTCGCTACCTGAAACAAGTCATCGTGGCATTTTCACTCTAAATTTTTTTCTACGAAGGTTCAGAAGCTTAAATTTTTATGAAATGAAGCACGGACTTTATTTTTCGTTGTATCAATTTCAAAGCCGAATGAAGAAACCGTGACACGTGGCATGTCATACAAGTTCGCTCTACTGAACTAGTCCATAATTAGGTCATTGTGAGAGATTAGGCATAACTCTCTCTTGAAGAATCCAATTTGGGTCAGAACTATGGAATTGGAAAGAAGACTCAAGGAAATACTACAAATCCAAAAATCACATATTGGGGATCTGAAATAACAGAGATACACCAGATTCAATATCAAGCTCCTAGAAGGAAAGAAAAAGCTAGATCATGTGTTGTCAAGGGCTACAAAGGACCAGACTTTCTAGGGCAGCAAAGAAAAGCAAGGTGTAGCAGAGGGTAGCATGACAAGAGTAGCAATCAAGGTGCATAACAGTAGCAAGAATTTTATCACATGAAGACTTCAAGTGGGAAGCACTACATACAGTCATTGTAAAGGTATACTAAGTCATTGTAAATGCATCATTGTAAAAATTATACAAGTGTCTATCTGCCAAGAGTTGAAGAGACAGTGTCGGGAGGTCGAGGATCATCATTAGGTGGTTGTGTCATAGTTGGGGTTATGGTCTAGTGTGTATTCTTCTTCTACATCATTCTATATCATTGTAAAGTGGACCATTTTCCCTAGTACAGGAGTCCATTCTTCTTTTATTCTTCTATAGGGTGGTAGGGTGGTGCTAGGCTGGTGCATGAAGTCACCAATAGGTTCAAGCCTGTGAAAACTTCAGGGTAGTAGGGTGGTGCTAGGGTGAGTTGTAGCTCATTGGGTGTTGGGGCGTCCGTTCAGTTGATTATTGAATAATATTAGGCGTTGGAGCGTCCATCCAGTGGGAGCTGGAGAATAATGATTTTCTAGATTCTAGAAAGTTGGAGCTTTATTTTCAATTGGAGTTGAATATTAAATAATTATTAGAAAAGAATTCAGGTGGTTTTTGTCCCGGAGAGGGTTTCCACTTTTAAAAATGTGTGCATTTGAGTTCCATTTTTTTACTGTTATTGTACAAACACTGATAATAATTGAAGATTAACTAATGCTCTAATTGAAATGAATATTGATTCACCCCCCCCTCTCAGTATTTCCAACAATTGGAATGAGAGGTTCGTTCCTTCAAAAGCAGTTTAAGAGCTGGAAGGAGGTCATGGAGCATACCAAGAATGGTGTACCTCTATTCAATGAAAATAATTATGCACTCTCGAAAGCAATAATGGAGGTCTATCTCTTGGCGCAAGGTTACGAAGTATAGGACACTGTTCAAAATGGATTTACATCAATCGCAGATAAACAAGGTAAGAAAAATTTGGTAAATGATGCAAAAGCAAAGAATATTACTATCAGTGGACTTATTGAATATGCTTAGCATAAGGTATTGGGTTGTAAAACTGCCAAAAATGTATGGGACAAGCCTTAGAATGTATATGCGGGTGACTCAAATGTCAAAGAAGCAAAGCTTCAAATCTACAGAGCAAAATTTGAGCAACTCAGAATGAAAGAAGATAACAACATTGCTGCATACTTCCAACATGTTGATGAAATAAACAACACTCTGGAAGGATTGGGAGAGCTTGTTGACGAGAAGACTATTATACGAAATATTCCTAGAACATTACCAGGGAGATTCAACCTAGAGGTATCGGTCTTAGAATATAGTGAAAATCTTGACAAACTCAGCAAGAAGGAATTATATGGAGTTCTCATAGCATATGAAATGAGACTTGATGAAGAATAGGGCACTTTGCATCTAGAAACTGCATTCGCTACATCTAGGAAAACCAATAAGGAGAAACAACCTTCAAAAGCACAGACCTGCACCTGCAAGTGTGAAGAAAAGGAAAATGATGAAGAAGGTCTTTCAGATAGATAATATGCCTGCTTTACGAGAAAACTAAAAATTGGTAAGGGAAAATTCAAGGGTAAACTTCCATTGATATGTTTTGGTTGTGGTGAGGTTGGGCATTTCGCAGAAAAATGTTTGAAAAGAAGTGATGGCAACTCAAAATAAAAGAAAGGCTTTAAGAAATTCAACAAGCAAAGAAAAAATAAAGGATTTAAAAGGAACTTTCTCTCTAAAGAAGATAGCTCATCATCCGATGAAGACAATGACAACGAAGAAGAATCCAATGAGAGAGTATTATTTATTGCCAAGCACATTAAACAAGAGGTATCAAACAATGAAGAAGAAGGGATGACCATAGAACAATTTTCTAAGGAGGCAATCAAGCTTATAAAAGAGCTCAAGGCTGCGAAGATCCATTCCAATACTCTTGAAGAACAAGTTCAGAGTATCAAAATTGAAGTTGAAGAGCAGATGTATTGAAGAAACACTTCAAAGAATTTGGAAGAAAAGACAAAAGAAAGGGAAGCATTAGAAGCCCGAAGTAGTCTACATTTTATAAGGAAGTGAAGAAGAGAAAAATTGTCCAAAACTATACTAACGCTCAGGGCATTGGAAGAACTCATCAACAATCAACGATCTTACAACGACAAAACTGGCCTCGGTTACAAAGAAGAAGAAGCATGACCTTCTACAACAAAATACAATGAACCTATGAGATCTGACATGCATGTAGACTTCATTGGACAAGATTCGCAAGAACATCCTTGGAAGACGATTCCTCGACGAAGATTTCCATCCAGGTACCAACATATTTTTCATGGCTATTGTTATTCATGTGGAAAATTTGGCCATAAAGTTGTAGAATTTCTCATGTACCCTAGGAACCAATACAATTCTAGGAGATCTGTCAAATATGAACCTCCCAGGGCTCAACGAAACATCAATAGATTTTAACATTTAAGAAATAATATGGAATGTTAAAAATGTCAGAACTTTGGACACATAGCCAGAGACTACAGACTTGAAAATCCTCTAGAAGAACCTTTGAAGCCACAGAACGAACGAACATGGAAGAAGAAGAAGACTGATAATTGTGCTCTCGCTCTCAAGGCTCAAAACAAAAAAGATGTGTGGTATGTTGATAGTGGTTGCTCAACGCATATGACTAGAGATAGAAAGAAATTTGTATCTCTAAAAGAGAAGAAGGATGGAACGGTGTCCTTTGGAAATGATGTATCCTCAAATGTTATAGGATCAGGTATTGTCATTCTCAAAAGCAAAGATGCTCTAGCCAAGAATTTTCTACTGGTTGAAAACATGAATCAAAATATGCTCAGTGTTGGACAAATGTGTGATCAAGGACACACAATACTATTCAACTCCACAAAATGTGAAATTAGGAAAGGCGGGTATGGTGAAATTGTGGCTACAGCAAGTCGAGCTCCAAACGACATATATTTTATGGATGAAGCAACTAAAGCACGTCTAATAGCTAAAGAGGATGATATAATATTTGGTATTAATGATGATCGACTAAGTAAGAACTTTGCTACAAAGATGCAAAGTGAGTTCGAGATGTCTTTACTTGGTGAGCTAGCATACTTCTTAGGGCTTCAAATATCTCAGCAAGAGAAAAGAATATTTATATGTCAAGCCAATTGCATCAAGGAAATGCTCAAGAAATTAAAAATGGAATATTGCAAACCCATCCTTACTCTGATGGTAACAGGTTGCAAATTGAGCATAGATGGCTCAAAGGTTGTACAGATCTATGATTGGTAGCCTTCTATATGCCTCCCAGCCAGATGTTATGCAAGCAGTTGGAAAAGTAGCAAGATTCCAAGAAGCACCAAAATAATCACATATTATTGTTGTCAAAATAATTCTTCGATATCTAAAGGGAACAGCAGAATATGGCTTGTGGTATCCCAAGGGTAACAATCTCATTATTCAAGCCTTTACAGATGCAGATTGGGCAGGAAGCGTTGATGATCGTAAGAGTACTCGTGAAGCATTGGAATATCTTTGGCAGAATATTTGGATTCTCCCAAGTTCTCATTATATTTTCCTTATTCATAATATAAAGGGGGAGTGGAAGTGTGTACAGGTCTGCAGGATGGTTGTGTGTCAGGGGGAGTTACACTTTGCCATTGATGTCAAAGGGGGAGATAATGTTGTAGGAAGAGGTGTCATGATCGCAGGAGGAGTACTTGTGTTGCCATCAATGCCAAAGGGGGATATTTTTTATCAGTGGTTGTCATTTATGTCAACCCAACTAGCACCAGGGGTTACCCCGATCTTGCATGGTAATTTTGACCTACAAAATTACTATATTCTGGGTCAAGAATATTTTATATGGCTTCTACTTGTCGAGATGTTTATGTTGATATATGGCACGCCATGTAATTCTCCACAGTTAGAGAGATATTCATGTTTGAAGTTTGTAACCCCAGTTAGTGGGCTAAAACCCCATGGGGTTGTGGCATGGGTCATTGAAAATTCAATATTAAATATTTTTTAAGCTCCTAAAATCCCTCCCACATTCACTTGTTGAAGGCCCTCTCAACCTAAGCATTTATATAAATTGTGATCCTCATATCCTCCTTATGCAGGGATTTCGCTACCTGAAACAAGTCATCGTGGCATTTTCACTCTAAAATTTTTTCTACGAAGGTTCAGAAGCTTAAATTTTTATGAAATGAAGCACGGACTTTATTTTTCGTTGTATCAATTTCAAAGCCGAATGAAGAAACCGTGACACGTGGCATGTCATACAAGTTCGCTCTACTGAACTAGTCCATAATTAGGTCATTGTGAGAGATTAGGCATAACTCTCTCTTGAAGAATCCAATTTGGGTCAGAACTATGGAATTGGAAAGAAGACTCAAGGAAATACTACAAATCCAAAAATCACATATTGGGGATCTGAAATAACAGAGATACACCCTATCTTAACATTTATAGCTCCTAAGAAAAACAAAGCTAGATCATGTGTTGTCAAGGGTCACAAAGGACCGTACTTAAGCAAGAAAAGAAAGCAAGGTGGGTTAATAGGTAGAAAAAGATGAAGAGGGTGCAATCAAGGTGCATAACAAAGAAAGAAGAATTTTATCACACAAGACTTCAAGTGAAGCATCACATACAAACATCATAAAGATATACTTAGCCATCAGAATGGTCATTGTAAAAGTTGTACAAGTGTTTATCTGCCAAGAGTTGAAGAGGCAATTTCGGGAGGTCTAGGATCATCATTAGGTGGTTGTGTCATAGTTGGGGTTATGGTATAGCGTGTCTTCTTCTTCTACATCATTCTATATCATTGTAAAGTGGACCATTTAAAAAGGAGTCCATTCTTTATTCTTCAGGTTGTAGGTGGTGCTACTCAAAAAGAAGTTCACAGGTTCAAGCCTGTGAAAACTTCAGGGTAGTAGGGTGGTGCTAGGGTGAGTTGTAGCTCATTGGGTGTTGGGGCGTCCGTTCAGTTGATTATTGAATAATATTAGGCGTTGGAGCGTCCATCCAGTGGGAGCTGGAGAATAATGATTTTCTAGATTCTAGAAAGTTGGAGCTTTATTTTCAATTGGAGTTGAATATTAAATAATTATTAGAAAAGAATTCAGGTGGTTTTTGTCCCGGAGAGGGTTTCCACTTTTAAAAATGTGTGCATTTGAGTTCCATTTTTTTACTGTTATTGTACAAACACTGATAATAATTGAAGATTAACTAATGCTCTAATTGAAATGAATATTGATTCACCCCCCCTCTCAGTATTTCCAACAATTGGAATGAGAGGTTCGTTCCTTCAAAAGCAGTTTAAGAGCTGGAAGGAGGTCATGGAGCATACCAAGAATGGTGTACCTTTGTTCAATGAAAATAATTATGCACTCTGGAAAGGAAGAATGGAGGTCTATCTCTTGGCGCAAGGTTACGAAGTATGTGACACTGTTCAAAATGGATTTACATCAACCGCGGATGAACAAGGTAAGAATAATTTGGTAAATGATGCAAAAGCAAAGAATATTATTATCAATAGACTTATTGAATCTGCTTATCATAAGGTGTTGGGTTCTAAAACTGCCAAATATGTTAGGTCCCTATATTACTAGTATAGTCCCTTATTTTTGTGAGTGTAACCCCCTTATTGTTATTGTTGTACCCATGTAACCCCCATATTGTTATTATTGTGCCCTTAAATTATTATTGTTAGGTCGGCTAGGATTACGTTGTGGACCCACTAGGATTGCATTGTGGCCCCATGGACTCCTATATATAGAAACAAAGTTTTGTCATTTGTATCATCCAAGAATAGTTCATTCATATAATGTATTGGAGGTTGCCCCCACGAAGTGGCTTATTTCTAAGGTGTTGATATCTCATTTCTTCTATTTTTGGAGTTGTTTTCACAACATTTGGTATCAGAGCTTTGGATTCTAGGGTTTCGCTGCACCAAACAGGTCATCATGGCATTTTCGCTATAACTTTTTTTCTACGAAGTTTCAAAAGCTGCAATTTTTAGAGCACGAAGTAGAAATCCTGAGGAACGTCGTCAAAAATTTCAGAGCATGGTTCACAATATTTTCGAAGATATGATCTGTGGAAGTTAGGGATTTTTCAGGCTCCCGAATTTCATCTCAAAGAGGTGATCATGGGAAAATCTGCATAACTCTCTCTCTGAGCATCGGATTGGAATTCTGTAAAAAGTGGCTTGAAATACACGGACTGTAGTTTCCTGTATATCAATTTTAGAGCTGAAGGAGAAAAAAGTGACACGTGGAAAGTCGTACAAGTTCGATCTACTGAACCAGTCCATAATTAGGTCATTGTGGGAGATTGGACATAAGTTTGCCTTGAAGAATCCAAATCAGGTCAGACTTGTGGCATTCAAAAGAGGATTCAGAGGGCTACCGTAAGGCCAAATTTTTGATATTGAAAATCCTCAATCACAGAGATAATTCAATTTCAATATCAAGTTTCTCAAAAGCAAGAAAAAGGTGTATATTTTTTACCGAATTGCATAAGTCTTGTTTGAAGAATCAATTTGAATTGATTCCAAGGGCATATTGTAGAATAGATATCAGTATTGGGTTCTAAAATCCCCCCCAAAAATAATTCAACACCCATTAAGCCTTCAGAAGGCTCTACTATGGCTCATGAAGATGAAGAAATGCAACATGACATAACAGAATTACAAGAGAAAATGCACCAAATTTCGCTCTCGCAAAGAGCAACAAAAAATGAAATGGATGTTTTGAAGAAAAGCATGGAAGCTAAGATGGATGGTTTGAAGAAAGGTATGGAAGCTACGATGGATGGTTTGAAGAATGGTATGGAAGAAAAAATGGAAGGTTTGAAGGATGGTATGGAAGAAAAAATGGAAGGTTTAAAGGAAGACATGGAAGATTTGAAGGAAGTTTTGTCAAAGTTGATACAAGAAATTATTCCTAATGGAGAAAAGATAGTAGAAGAAACTCACAATGAGGACAAAACAAATGTTAACCATGATTTACTAAACTCTAATTTTGAATTGAAGAACCACCATATTTCAAAGATGGATATGAGGAAATTTGATGGCAAGGATCCCGTAACATGGATACTACAGATGGAGCAATATTTTGATCTCAATAATGTGCAAAACACACAAAAGGTATGCATTGGAACTTTACATTTATAACAAAATACATTTGTATGGTATCGATGGCTTTGCTCCCATAAAAAAATTGTCACTTGGTCAATTTTTACGGAGGAAATGATAACACATTATGAAGATACAAAGAGCAACACCTTCTTTAGCCAATTGATAAATCTCAAACAAAAGGGTTCAGTGGTGGAGCACATTGAGGACTTCCAAAAATTGAATATAATTGTAATTGATATTCCAGAGGAACACAGATTGATGTCTCATAGGGAATTAAAGGATAACATCGAACATGAAGATGCTTGGGAACCCACTCCTATTGGAGAAGGTGGTACTGTAGGTTGACAAGAAAATTGACATAAAATTACGGCAACAAGGAAGCCTACCACTCACATCTATAAAGATGGAAGTGTTGCTACTCCTATACTTCCAAAACCTACAATTTTGATACCACAACAACTGGAAGAAAAAAGAGAAAAAGGGCTTTGCTATAGTTGTGATGGAAAATACACTAAAGGTCATAAGTGTGCCGAGAAGAAATTATTTTACATAGATTGTGAAGAGGAGGAATAAAATGAAAAAGAAACTTCAAAATAAGAGGATATACACCAGGAAGCAACCCTAGAAGAAGAAGAAAATAAGTTTGGACTACATTTATGTAAAGCACGTTGGCAGTGGAATTACGCCTAATGGATATTAATAGAGAAAACATAGTTACCGATGAAACGGGAACTATTACCTCAAAACGAGAACTCTAACCAAAAAAACATGAAAAAACCATGAAAAAACAACTCGAAAATGAAAAGTTGTATTATGGAATAACATTTTTTTTTTCGGGGTAAATTTTCAACATTTTTTAAAAATGCAAGTAAAAACCAATTTTTTTTGGTGCAAAAAATACCCCGAAAATGAAACATTGTACTGTGGAATAACCTAGTTTTTTTTCGAAGTAAAGTTTGGACATTTTTAAAAATAGAAGTAAAAGCCAATTTTTTTGTGCAAAAATTTTATGCAAAAACCACCCCAAAAACAGAACGTGTTGAAACAAAATTTTTAGAATAATAAAAAATTATATTAAAAATTAAAAAATAAAATAAAATAAAATAAAAATTTGAAAAAAAAAAAACATTTTAAAATAATTGCAAAAAAACAAACTTCATTATATTTTTTTAAATTCAAACATTAAAAAAAAAAAACTAAAATTTAAGAAACAAATATAAAAATTAAAAAAAAAAAAAAAAATTAACATTTTAAAGATTAAAATTTAAAAATATATAAAACATAAAAAATCAACAAAATAAAAATATTAAATTTTTTAAAAAAATAGAGTTTAAAAAAAGGAAGTTTAAAAAAACAAAATAAAACAAAACATACCAATTAAATTCAAAAAATAAAAATAAAATGTTTATTAAATTAAAAACAAAAAAAATTATATTTTAAAATAAAAAATTAAATTAAAAAAAATATATATATTAAATTTTGATAAATTTAAAACTTTAAAATTGAAATTGAAAATTAAAAAAACTTAGAAATTAATTAAAAATGAAAAATGAGAAAAAAAAATACATTAAAAATATTTAAAAACAAATAAATTTTAAAAAATAGATTAAATTTAAATTATAAAAAATAATATATATATATATATATATATATATATATATATATATATATATATATATATATATATATATATATATATATATATGATTTTATTAAATTCAAAAATAATAATAATATTAACATAAAAAAATTAAATTTAAAAACAAAAATATTAAATTTTATTAAATAAATGAATAAAAAAACAAATTTAAAAATATTAAATTTTAATTTAAAAAAAAAAAATTAAATTAAATTTAAAATACACAAGTTTAATTTAAATAAAAAAAATTAAATTTTATGTAATTAAAAAAATTAATTAATTAATTAATTAAAAATAAATACTAAATTTAAATAAATAAATAAATATTTAATTTTAATAAAATAAAATAAAATAACTTAATATAAAATGTCAAAATAAAGAAAAAAAATTTAAAAAAAAAAAAAAATTATATATATATATAAACAAAATTAAAAAAATAAAAAATAAAAAACCAAAAAAATATTAAAATTTAATAAAAATTAAAAATTATATATATATATATATATATATATATATATATATATATATATATATATATATATATATATATATATATATATTTGCAATTAAAGGGGTGGTGCCGCCCAGGTACAGCCTCCCTACCCACCTAGTGGCCGGCCTCCGCCGCCACCTGAGCGGCACCACCCCTTTAAGTGCAAAAATATTTATTTTTTTATTTTTTTATATTTTTTTTATTTCGTATTTTTTTTTTAATTTAATTTAATATTTTATTTTAATTTTTTAATTTGTGTTTTTATTATTAAATTTGATATTTATTTATTTATTTTTCAATTCCATTTTTGTATTTTAAATTTAATTTTTTAAATTGTTTTCATTTTTTTTTTAAATTTAATAATTTTAGATTAATTATTTTTTTAAATTTTAAATTTCAAATTTATTTAATAAATTTATTAAATTTTAATTTTAAAGTTTTTTTTTAAATCTTTTATTTTATTTTTTTTCATTTTTAAATTTTTAAAATCATTTAATTTAAAAAGAAAAACATTAAATTTATATATATATGTTTTTTAATCATTTGAAAATGTTTTTTTTTTCAATTTTTTAAGGTTATTTTTTCTTTTCTTTTCTTTCTTTCTTTCTTTTTCTTTTCTTTTTTTTTAATTTTAAAATTTAAATTATTTTTAATTTTGTATTTTAATTTTAATTATTTTTAAATTTTCTATTTAAATTTTTTTTTTTTTTAATTATACGGTTGTTTTTTAATAACTTTGAAAAAAATGTTTTTGATGTTTTTTTATTTTATTTTTTTTATTAACTTTTTGTTTTTTTCTCTAAATTATAAATTATGTTTTTTTTTTTAATTTTTCCCTTTTTTTATATAATTTTCGAATATTTTTTATTTTTTTATTTATTTTTGTTTAAATTTTTTATTTTTACAAGTTAATTTTTACATTTTTATTGGTTTTTTTATTATTATATATATATATATATATATATATATATATATATATATATATATATATATATATATATTTATCTGAGTTTTTTTTAATGTTTTTCTTATTTTATTTTTACGTTTTATTACCAACATGAAAATCACCTCTCTAAAAAAAATGGTTGTTGTTGCATCAATACGTTTCAAAATTACCATGAAAATCACTAAAATTTTAAAACAAGTATTCATACTTCATAAATAAAAATATTGAAGTGTCAAAAATATGCACAAAAAAAAAAAAACGGGTGATTCTACATCACCACTTTTCAAAATTAGGTGCTTTTTTTGCTACCTAGAAAAAGTAGGTACCAGTTCAGTGACCTATTTCATCGGTAACCATGTTGAAGGACAAATCAAAAAGAAAAAGGTAATAGTGTTGATTGATTCAGGTAGCACCCATAATTTTATTCATTGTAAGGTAGCCAAGGAATTAAATTGTTTCCTATACCCAGCACCAGAATGTCAAGTGATGGTTGCAAATGAAGGAACTATAAATTGCTCTGGAAAATGCCATAATATCAAGCTAACCATGGGGGAATATGTATTGACTAGTCCAATGCTTTCCATTCCTATGGGAGGTGTTGATGTTGTACTAAGAGTACAATGGTTACAATCTTTGGGGACGGTAGCTTTTAATTTTCAAGAACTTTTCTTGAAATTTTTTTCAGAAGGAAAGGAAGTCGAATTACGGGGTATCGCGGGGAAGCCAGGAAGGATAATAAGCTCTAATGTCATGACAAAGCTTCTAAAGAAAGAACAGCGAGGCGTAATTGCACAATTATGCTCACTACAAGTTCCAACATCAAAATCATCTATTTCTGCAGATCTCCAACAAGTCTTGGACAATCATTCCAAGGTGTTTGAAATTCCCAAAGGACTCCCACCTATTCATGATCATGATCATGCTATTCATTTGATTCCAGGAAGTGTTCCTCCAAACATCGGGCCTTATAGATATCCTTATGTCCAAAAGAGTGAAATTGAACGTATGATTGCAGAAATGTTAGAGGCGGGTATAATTCAACCTAGTCAAAGTTCTTTCTCTACTCCTGTAGTATTGGTACACAAGAAGGATGGATCATGGCGCATGTGTATGGATTATAGGGAGCTCAATAAGCTCACCATTAAAGATAAATTTCCCATTCCTGTGATTGATGAATTATTGGATGAATTACATGGAGCAATTTATTTTACCAAGTTGGATCTTCGTTCAGGATATCATCAAATTAGAATGAAGACTGAAGATATTCCGAAAACGACATTTCGAACTCATGAGGGTCATTATGAATTTTTGGTCATGCCTTTTGGCCTTACCAATGCACCTTCTACATTTCAAGGGTTGATGAATTCCATTTTCAAACCCTTCCTTAAAAAATTTGTGCTAGTATTTTTTGATGATATACTAATCTACAGCAGGTCTTGGAAGGATCATGTTCAACATGTTGACAGGGTGCTCAAACTATTGGAGGAGAAACAATTATATGCAAAAACATCCAAATGTTTCTTTGGAGTACAAGAAGTGGAATATCTCGGTCATATTGTATCTCACGAGGGTGTTAAGGTAAACCCTAACAAAATAAAAGCCATTAAGGAATGGAAAGTCCCACTACCATAAAGCAGTTGCGCGGATTTCTCGGGTTAACAGGGTATTATCACAAGTTTGTTAAGAATTATGGGAGAATAGCAGCACCTCTAACGACATTATTGAAGAAAGATGCATTTTCATGGACTCTTGAAGCAACTAAGACCTTTGAACATCTTAAAGAGGCAATGTGCCTAGCACCAGTCTTAACTATGCCAGACTTCACAAAAACCTTTATTGTGGAATGTGATGCCTCAGGAAATGGAATTGGTGTTGTTTTAATGCAAGAAGGAAGACCCATTGCTTTTGAAAGGTGTTCAATCAAATGAAAGTATTTACAAAAGTCTATTTATGAGAAGGAAATGTTGGCAATACTACATGCACTAAAGAAATGGAGACCTTTCCTAATGGGAAGACACTTCAAGGTAAAAATTGATCATGATAGTCTCAAACACTTTTTGGAACAAAGACTATCTTCAGAAGAGCGGCAAAAATGGGTCACAAAGATTTTGGGTTATGACTTTGAAATCATCTACAAAAAAGGGAAGCTAAATGTTGTTGCAGATGCACTCTCAAGAAAGGATGAAGAGGTGGAAGCATTTCTTTGTGCCATTTCTATTATCCAACCAGATTGGATAACCAAAGCAAGGGATGAATGGAAGAAGGATTAAGAAGTTTGGACACTCATTCAAAAGTTGCAGCAAGATCCTAGTACATCTGATACATTTAGTTGGAAAAATTATTCCTTATGGTACAAATATCGCTTATATATTTGCAAGAATTCCCAACTAAAACAAAAAATTCTTTTGGAATTGCACACTTCTCTTTTAGGAGGACACTCGGGATTTTTAAAAACTTACCATAGGGTGAAGAAAGTATTTTTTTGGGATGGCCTTAAATCTTATATTCAAAATTTTGTGGCGGAATGTTTGGTTTTCCAACAAATTAAAGTTGTTGGGTCTTCTACAACCTTTATCCATTCCAAGTCAACGTTGGGAGGAGATTTCAATGGATTTTATCACAAGTTTACCTAAGTCTGAAGGAAGGAGTGTCATCATGGTGTTAGTTGATAGACTTACCAAGGATGCACACTTTTGTGCATTGTCTCATCCATTTAAAGCAAGTACAGTTGCTACAGCATTTATGGAAATAATTCAAAAGCTACATGGAAACCCAAAGATTATTGTAAGTGACAGAGATCCCATTTTTATAAGAAATTTTTAGATAGAATTATTTTCTTGTTTGGGTACTCAACTAGCTCATAGCACATCTTATCATCCTCAATCCGATGGTCAAACAGAGATAGTGAATAAATGTTTGGAAGGATATCTT
Source organism: Pinus albicaulis (assembly GCA_034641835.2). NCBI lineage: Eukaryota > Viridiplantae > Streptophyta > Pinopsida > Pinales > Pinaceae > Pinus > Pinus albicaulis. The sequence continues at coordinate 429,588,823 of CM076584.1, read as the reverse complement.
CGTTGTTTTGTATCTGATAAGCAAGCACAATGGGTCAAGTGGTTACCTCTCGCTGAATGGTGGTATAACACTTCCTTCCATACTGTAGCAAAAATGACCACATTTATGGCACTTTATGGATATCATCCACCGTTCATCACATCTTATTTAAGGGAAAATTCTAGGGTTCAAGTAGTGGAGGATCACATCGAGCATCAATAAGAAGTTCTCCAACTCTTAAATGATAACCTAAATTTGGCTCAAAATCGAATGAAACAACAGGCATATCAACATCACAGTGAGAGAAGTTTTTATGTAGGAGACTGGGTATTTTTACGGCTACAACCATACAAACAAATGTCACTCAAGCAAGCTAAGAAGGATAATAAATTATCGCCAAAGTACTATGGTACTTACAAGGTGTTGCAAAAGATTGGTACTATGGCATACAAATTGGAGCTTCCTGCTTCTTCGCGAGTGCATCCAGTTTTCCATGTTTCATGCTTAAAGAAGGTTATAGGTGAAAATATTCCAGTTCAAACAATATTGCCAGAACTTGATAAGGAAGGAAAAATCATATTGGAACCTGAAGCGGTCATGGAAACAAGAACTCAACAACTATGGAATCGATCAATTTCAGAGTATCTCATCAAGTGGAAGAACTTACCCACTGAAGATTCTACATGGGAGGATGAGAATTTTATACAGAAGCACCCAGAGCTACTCAAGCATTAAGGACAACACTTTTTTGAAGGAGAGGGGCATGTTAGGTCCCTATATTACTAGTATAGTCCCCTATTGTTGTTAGTGTAAACCCCTTATTGTTATTATTGTACCCTTGTAACCCCCATTTTGTTATTATTGTGCCCTTAAATTATTATTGTTAGGTTGGCTAGGATTACATTGTGGCCCACTAGGATTACATTATGGCCCCATGGACTCCTATATATAGAAAGGAGGTTTTGTAAATTGTATCATCCCAGAATTGTTCATTCATGTAATGTATTGGAGGTTGCCCCCTCGAAGTGGCTTATTTCTAAGGCGTTGATATCTCATTTCTTCTATTTTTGGAGATGGTTTCACAAGCTTGATAATATATATGCAGGTGACTCAAATGTCAAAGAAGAAAAACTTCAAATATATAGAGCAAAATTTGAGCAACTCGAAATGAAATAAGATAACAACAGTGTTGCATACTTCCAACACGTTGATGAAATAACCAACACTCTGGAAGGATTGGGAGAGCCTGTTGACGAGAAGACTATTATACGAAATATTCTTAGAATGTTACCAGGGAGATTCAACCCAAAGGTATCGGTCTTAGAATATAGTGAAAATCTAGACAAACTCAGCAAAGAGGAATTACATGGAGTTCTCATAGCATATGAAATGAGACTTGATGAAGAAGAGGGTACTTCACATCTAGAATCTGTGTTCGCTACATCTAAGAAATCCAATAAGGAGAAACAACCTTCAAAGGCACAGACCTGCACCTACAAGTGTGAAGAAAAGGAAGATGATGAAGAAGGTCTTTCAGATGGAGAATATTCTTACTTTACGAGAAAAAGAAAAATTGTAAAGGGAGAATTCAAGGGTAAAATTCCATTGATATGTTTCGGCTATGGTGAGGTTGGGCATTTCGTAGCAAAATGTTCGAACAGAAGTGATGGCAACTCAAAAGAAAAGAAAGGCTTTAAGAAATTCAACAAGCAAAGAAAAAATAAAGGATTTAAAAGGAACTTTCTCTCTAAAGAAGATAGCTCATCAACAGATGAAGACAATGACAGCAAAGAAGAAGCCAATGAGAGAGTATTATTTATGGCCAAGCACATTAAACAAGAGGTATCAAACAACGAAGAAGAAGGGATGACCATAGAATAATTTTCTAAGGAGGCAATCAAGCTTCTAAAAGAGCTCAAGGCTGAGAAGATCCGTTCCAATACTCTTGAAGAACAAGTTCAAGGTCTCAAAATTGAAGTTGAAGAACACAAATGTATTGAAGAGTCACTTCAAAAGAAGTTGGAAGAAAGCAACCAAGAAAGGGAAGCATTAGAAGCCGAAGTAGTCTCGCTGCGTAAGGAAGTGAAGAAGGGAAAAACTATCCAAAACTATGCCAACAACTCAAGGGCATTGGAAGAACTCATCAACAATCAATGATCTTACAACGACAGAATTGGCCTCAGTTACAAAGAAGAAGAAGCAGGACCTTCTACAACAAAATACAATGAACCTATGAGATCTGACATGCATGTAGACTTCATTGGACAAGATTCGCAAGAACATCCTTGGAAGACGATTCCTCGATGAATATTTCCATCTAGGTACCAACATATTTTTCATGGCTATTGTTATTCATGTGGAAAATTTGCTCATAAAGTTGTAGGATGTAGCACATACCCTAGGAACCAATACAATTCCAAGAAATATGTCAAATATGAACCTCCCAGATCTCAAAGAAACATGAATAGATTTTAACATTTAAGAAATAATATGGAATGTTACAAATGTCATAACTTTTGACACATAGCCAGAGACTGCAGAATTGAAAATCCTCCAGAAGAATATTCGAAGCCACAGAACGAATGAACATGGAAGAAGAAGAAGACTAATAATTGTGCTCTCGCTCTCAAGGCTCAAAACAACAAATATGTGTGGTATGTTGATCGTAGTTGCTCAACGCATATGACTGGAGATAGAAAGAAATTTGTATCTCTAAAAGAGAAGAATGATGGAACCGTTTCCTTTGGAAATGATGGATCCTCAAATGTTATAGGATCAGGTACCGTCACTCTCATAAGCAAAGATGCTCTAGCCAAGAATGTTCTATTGGTTGAAAACATGAATCAAAATCTACTCAATGTTGGACAAATGTGTGATCAAGGACACACAATACTATTCAACTCCGCAAAATGTGAAATCAGGAAAGGCATGTATGGTGAAATTTGGGCTACAGCAAGTCGAGCTCCAAACGACATATATGTTCTGGATGAAGAAACTAAAGCACGTCTAATAACTAAAGAGGATGATATAATATTTGGTAGCAATGATGATTGATTAAGTAAGAACTTTGCTACAAATATGCAAAGTGAGTTCAAGATTTCTTTACTTGGTGAGCTGACATACTTCTTAGTGCTTCAAATATCTCAGCAAGAGAAAGGAATATTTGTATGTCAAGCCAAGTACATCAAGGAATTTCTCAAGAAATTCAAAATGGAAGATTGCAAACCCATCCTTAATCCAATGATAACAGGTTTCAAATTGAGCGTAGATGACTCATCTAATGATGTGGATCAAAGGTTGTACAGATCTATGATTGGTAGTCTTCTATATGCCTCCCAACCAGATGTTATGCAAGCAGTTGGACAAGTAGCAAGATTCCAAGTAGCACCAAAATAATCACATATTATTGTCGTCAAAAGAAATCTTCGATATCAACAGAATAAGGTTTGTGGTATCCCAAGGGTAACAATCTCATTATTCAATCCTTTACAGATGCAGATTGGGCAGGAAGCGTTGATGATCATAAGAGTACTCGTGAAGCATTGGAATATCTTTGCCACAAGCTTTGGATTCTCCCAAGTTCTCATTAGATTTTCCTTATTCAGAATATAAAGGGGGAGTGGAAGTGTGTATAGGTCCATAGGATGGTTGTGTGTCAGGGGGAGTTACACTTTGCCATTGATGTAAAAGGGGGAGAGAATGTTGTAGGAAGATGTGTCATGATCACAAGGGGAGTACTTTTGTTGCCATCAATGCCAAAGGGGGAGATTTTTTATCACTGGTTATCATTGATGTCAACCCAAGCAGCACCAGGGGCTACCCCGATCTTGCATGGTAATTTTGACCTACAAAATTATTATATTCTGGGACAAGAATAGTTTTTATGGCTTCTACTTGTCGAGATGTTTCTATTGATATATGGCATGCCATGTAATTCTTCACGGTTTGAGATATATTCATGTTTGAAGTTTGTAACCCCAGTTAGTGAGCTAAAACCCCATGGGGTTGTGGCATGGGTCATTGAAAATTAAATATTTAATATTTCTTAGGCTCCTAAAATCTCTCCCATGTTCACTTGTTGAAGCCCCTCTCAACCTAAGCATTTATATAAATTGTGATCCTCATATCCTCCTTATGCAAGGATTTCGCTACCTGAAACAGGTCATCATGGAATTTTCACTCTAACGTTTTTTCTACGAAGGTTTAGAAGCTAAAATTTTTATGAGGGAAATCTAAAATCCAGAGGAAGCTCCTGTGAAAATCTCAGATCAAGTTGTGCAATATTTTCGGAGATATGATCTGTGGAAGTCAATGTTTTTGCAGGCTCCTGAAATTCATCTCAAAGAAGTGAACTTGGGAAACGCATCATAACTATCTCTTTGAGTATCAGATTGGAATTTTGTAAGAAGGGGTAGATAGTGCACAGACTGCAATTTTTTCTGTATCAATTTGAGATTCTAATTAAGAAACAGTGACATGTTGCACGCCATACAAGTTCTCTCTACTGAACCTGTCCATAATTATTCATTGTGAGAGATTGGGCATAACTATCTCTTGAAGAATCCAAATTTGGTCAGACCTATGGCATTGGAAAGAAGACTCAGGGTACTACTATAGATCTAAAAATCATGTATTGGGGATCTGAAATAACAAAGATACACCAGATTCAATATCAAGCTCCTAGAAGGAAAGAAAGATCTGAATCCTTGTGTTGCCTTTGTTCAAGAGGCTGCAAGGACGGACTTTCTAGGAAGGCAACAAAAGGAGGTGTAGCGAGAGGTATGCTGACGAAAGGAAGAAATCAAGGTGCGAGCAACGTAAGTTCATCACATGAAGACTTAAGAGTGGGCAGTACTGCATACAATCACTATAAAGGTATCATTGTACTAAGTCATTGTAAATACATTATTGTAAAAATTGTACTAGTGTCTATCTGCCAAGAGTTGAAGAGGCAGTTTCGGGAGGTCTAGGATCATCATTAGGTGGTTGTGTCATAGTTGGGGTTATGGTCTAGTGTGTCTTCTTCTTCTACATCATTCTATATCATTGTAAAGTGGACCATTTTCCCTGGTATCGGAGTCCATTTTTCTTTTATGCTTCTACAGGGTGGTAGGGTGGTGCTAGGCTGGGTACATAGAAGTCACAGTAGGCATGCATTGTAAAAGTGGGGTCATTGAGGTGATGTTAGGGTGAGTTGTAGCTCATTGGGTGTTGGGGCATCCGTTCAGTTGATTACTGAAGAATCTCAGGCGTTGTAGCGTCCATCTAGTGGGAGCTGGAGAAGAATCCTTTTCTAGATTCTAGGAAGTTGGAGATTTATTTTCAATTGGAGTTGAATATTAAAGAATTATTAGAAAATAATTCAGGTGGTTTTTGTCCTGGAGAGGGTTTCCACCTTAAAACCTGTGTGCATTTGTGTTCCTTTTTTTTACTGTTATCATTGTACAAGCAGTGATAATAATTGAAGATTAACTAATGCTCTAATTGAAAGGAATACTAATTAACCCCCCCTCTCAGTATTTCCAACAATATATGTTAACTTTGCTCATTTGAAAAAAGTCTTTGGTCCAGCCTTTTCTATTAAGAAAAATTTTAAGAGTACAAAAGTGCAACTTCTGTAAAGTCCTCTTTTCAAAATTCTAGGATCCCTTCTGAAAATACATGAAGGGGTTTATATAATAAAATAAAGAGTACAAAAATATCAATTACATAAATAGTTGAGGAGGTTTAAACAACTCTCCTTAAATTAAGTGAAATTAAAACAGAAACATAATTTGGTGGGATGACTCGCTTCAGGATTGCATCGTTGTCGCTTTTTCCATTCGTTCCTTCAATTGAAGGATGTTGATCATAGGCTGAGCCTCAGGAGGTTGGCCTGGCCTGATGTGAAAATGTCCTATATATACTGTGTTATCACTCCATCGAATCTTTGAAGGCTGAGAAGGAGACCAGCAAAGGTAACCATAGACTGCTTTTGCCCATTAGTTAGCCCTACTAGGCGAGAGGGCTCTCTCCAAGAGATCACAACAAACTTAACTAGATAATGAGGATTTTAGGCTAGTTATAGTAGCACTAGGGTTTGGTTGATTGATTTTGGGTGTTGGATGGTTAAATAGGTCAGGGAAGAACTAGGTCAGGGCACAGAGGATCATAATTGCAGAGATCTGATGGGGAAAGGTAGGCACATACTTTAGAAAATTTAGGTATCAAAATGAGTATGAAATACTACTAGGGTTTAAAAAAGAGCATGGAAATCATGAATTCTTTTCAATCAGAAGAAAGTGAAATGCAACTATGATAATTCCTCCAAAACAGAGCATGAAATAATGAATTCTACTTATCTAACTTAGGAATTAATCACATTGAGAGATGGAATGAATATGGAAATCATAATACATTCAAACATATGTAAAAATAAGAGGCAACACTGCTAAAACACATTACCACGGGAATCCTACCAAAATAGTTGCAACTTTGTCTATTAGTTCCTATCAAAAATGATTGATTACACTAGTGTTCAAAGATCAATTACATAGCATCCAACCCTTGAAATGACAAAGAAAATGAAATATATAGACCAAAACAGACTTCTCCCACTCTAAGGGTTCGAATCCATGATTTGTGGAGCTGTTCCCCAAAGTCCTCAACTAGAATCCTAATGGCTAGGGAGGTCAACAAACTCTCCCTATCTTGATGAAATTGATTCATTTGACCCAAAAATACAATTTTACTTGATGTATCTACCTCTAGTAACTATAATAGACATAATTAAATTTTATTTACACATTTAAATTAGTAAAACTTCATGAAATTCATCAACTAACTGAGAAAACCTCGAAATATTGAAGATAACAGGAAATCTGGAAAAAGCGCAGCGTGAGTGCAAAAAGCACAGCGTGCCCTTCAAGCTTATTTTTGACTGCCTTATGAAGTCTAAATTGAACTACAGATAGCTCATTGGAAATTTTTTCCTATCTATTTGTCCAAAATTTCCTTAAGAATTGAAAATGATGGAGTTAAGCCCTTGAAAAACCATTTTTCCCAAAACTAGTCAAAAAGCGCAGCGCCAGAAGGAAAAGCACAGTGTGCCCCTAAACTCGCCAGAAGGATAAACACATCGTGAGATTCCAGACCACTTTTCTAGGCCTTCATAAACTCCAAATTGAGATCATGATAGCTCATTGGAAATTTCTCTCTATAATCTACACAATGGACCCCTCAAGCACTAAAAATGATCAAGTATAGCCCCCCACAAATCAATTCTCCCAAGATTGGTCAAAAAGTGTAGCCTGTCCCTGAGAAAAGCACAGCGTGAAGTTTCAAGTCACTTTTGGAGTCCTTACTGAACTCCAAATTGGACTCGTCAAGAAAGTCATTGGGACACTCCATGACAGAGAAAATTGCATTTTTCCAAGAGTACTCCAGAAGTACAGCAACTCTCCTGTAGCAACTATATTTTGGACATAACACATGTGTATAAACTGAAGGAAATTTTTGTTCCTTATTCTATTATTGACAAAAACCTCTTTCAAATTTATCTCCACTTGGTTAGAAACATACTTTGAAGCGAAATTGTTCATGTCTGCCAAAATTTTCAAAACTGCACCAACTTGCACCAAGATACAAAAATTGCTCCAACTCTTATCAAAGTTGGTCCAGAGATGCCTAATGAGGTATGTTATGCAACCATGGATGAACCAGCAATCAAATCCAAATTACCCTTCTCCTTTTGGTTGGTTAGGGTTTCTTTGAGTTTTGCCCTCAATTGTTTGAATTTGACCTTGGAGATCAAATTCCTGGTGTAGTGATGAGTGGCCATGTGCCTTTGCATCTTTTTATCTCTGTTATCCCTCTCAAGGATTTGTTGACATCTAACCTCCCTTGTTATAGGGCTTCTTCTCTTCCTCCATATTTGTTTTTCGAGGGGAAAACCCTAGTGGTGCAAGACAGGGGATGGTGGGAAAGGAGTAGGATGGAGGGTTAGGAGAGGGAAAAGGGGAGGGGAAAAATTTTGGAGGTAGGGAAGGGTGTTAGGGATGTATGGGAGGTGGAAAGGGAGGTAGGGAAGGTAGGATTATACATAGGGAATTTAATTACAGGTCTAGTTCTAGGACGTTGCCACAAATGCAGCGTAGGGTAGTTATGATGGTGTAGGGACTAGGGTTTGAGTGTAGAAGCTTAGGGATAAAGTTTGAGAGAGTGTAAGGGTCTTAGGGAGTGTAGTGGAGTGTGGGGAAACTGATGATTTAGATGTGATAAAACTTGGGGTTTTCCAGCTGAAAGAAACCAAACATCTCAGCAATCCAAAAACTAGTTTGAAAACCCTAAAAGAGGGAATCCAATCTTTTTTGAAGAAATTCACTTGAATAAGATGTAAGGAATGTTAACTTACTATTTTGGAAGCACCTGAACCTTGAGGCAATGATGAATTGACCTTTCTTTTGCCTTCTTATGACAAAATTTGGACATTTATGGTGGTGAAATGAAAGACACCTAGACACTGACCTAGGTGAAAACATGATGATTGACCTAAGACTCTAGATAAGCATGGTGGATATGACTCATGAAATGATGATGAAAACTTATGAATGATGGTACAATCAGCTGAGATGTGAAATGAACCAGCAATTAGTAAAACTTTGGAAGGAGTAAAAACAGACCTAGATCTACATCCAGTGACCAAATTTTTGCATGATGACCTAATGAAATGACAAAAATTTGACTTAAGGACACTATTAGAACATTATAAGAGTCCATTTGATCTCTGGTGACAGGATGCAAAAAATGAAACTAATAGACCGCATCTGATAGTGGAGGCATCATGTAAGAGGAAGTGTATGTTAGACAACACAACATTAGCCATTGGCTATGTGGCTTGACCAAGTACTTCGAATACTTTTCCTAGTCCAGCTTCTCCAATTTTATTGGAAATTTCCTATCATTGTCTTATTAAATATTTTACAATAGGTAGAGAGCCAGGAGGGCATATATCAATCAGATTAGTAGCAATGAGATTCTGGCTAACTGTTTCAACAATGTTGTTAGCAACATATTTGGTTCTGCAAATTTCCCTTTCATTTTGTTTTAACTGTATGTCCCAATCAATAAATAACATTTCTTTTTTGGAATCTTCAATCCCGGGAATATTGGTATTTCGGCCTTCAGAATTATCTTTCCAGATGACATAATGTGATAATTTTTCATCGATTTCATCAAAGCTGATCCTCTGGTCAGCTACTCGATTCATCAGTGAATCATTTTTTTCACATAGTTCAATAATACTAGATAATTTTTGGCAGAAAACAACATGTTGTTGGACCAATAGGGTATTTAGTTCCAAACTTCCTTCCTGAATTCATCTACTTTGGGATTGTCTTTCAAATGCTCAACAGTGAATTGAAATTGATGTATCTGAGTATCTTTAGCACCAATTTCATATTGGTGTTACAGCTTTAATTAATATAGGTTATGTTGAAGTTGTGATACTTGTGCTTGTAATTGTTGATTAACACTATGCTTCTCTGCTTGCGATTCTTGTTCCAATTGAAGGATTATTTCATCCTTTTATTTGACTAATTGTTGAACTTCAATGGCCTTGTCTATGGTGGCAGATGTGTGTGCTCCAGCAAACTGAGCTAAACGTGCTAGATCTTGAGATGGATCTACTTGCGATTCTTTCCAAACTACTTCCATACGGAAATCTCCGGGAACAAGGATTTCTGAATGTTCTGTTCTCCTCCTTTTCCTCTAACTGCTCATGAAATATTTATGTCTGGGACTGTAAAATATATCTAAAGGAGGAATTTCTTCAATTTTCAACACAATATCTGATGTAGGGTAGGTCGAGATAAATTTTACTTGTTCTATGTTAACTGATTTGTTAGTTGACCCAGCAGTAAACGAGTTCTGACTTTTACCATGAGGTGTTTCCATTTCTTGTTGATGATAAATGATCACCATTTCTTGGTCTCCTTGAAGTTGTTGATTAAAATCCTTCCAGACATCATTTAAGTCACTTGGAAACTGTGGATTTTTAGCTTGAACTCCAGTAGACTTATCTTCTTCTGTTCTGTTAAGGACTTCAGTATCCTTAGTTGGTTGCTCCTTTTCCTGCTCTTTCTATTGTTGTTCATTCTGGGAGATAGGTTGGGATACCTCCAATATATTTAAAGGAATCCCTTCTAATCTTTTATTTTTGTAATTCTTTAACTTTGAAAGTTACTACGGATTAAAGCGTGATGGTGCTAATTTCTGTATTATAGAATAATTATCAACTGACGCAAACAAGCCATCGAAATCATCATCCTCATGCTCAAATAGTCCAATTTTCACTTGAGTTGTGAAATTTAAGGCAACTTGGTTTGGGTCATATTGCATGTTTTAAATTGTTCAAGCATTGGATTTGATTGACCTCTAACCCCGCATGCTTGTAATTGTCTAACGCATAGACACCACAATGAATAGGAAAAGAGGGCCACGAAGCTTTCTTTTCCTCTTTCAAAATCTTATTCAATCCATTATCGACAATCTGATAAGTGATTTATCTTGCAAGAAATTTATTTGGAACATACAATGGTAGGACATGTGGTCAGGCTAAGCTTCTGAAGACTCTAAAATAAGTAAACAATTCTTCGCCAAACCATTTTCCAATGGAGATGAAGTCTACTTGAGCTTCTTTCGATAATTTGGGGGCCTTTTCATCAAACAAGGCTTGAAATAATGGGAGCATAACTCCATGGTAGATATTGTAGAAATAAGTTTCATATTTTGATTCCCATAGAATACTATGATAGACAGGAATGGGAGTAGGGTCTTGGGTAGTCCATTTCCAACCCATGGTTGGAAAATCTGAGGTAAAACATACAGCATCCATAATGTAGGCACTCATGTAAAATGGGGGAAATATTTTAGATGAAATGGAACAATTCTTTCTATATTCAAGAAACTGGGTGGAAATATTATTTGAAAAAATGGTTCCCCAGTCCATGATATAAGAATCTGTAACCGCATACATAAGGGGAACCCATTAAACTGATAATTTAATGATATTGGGTTGGTCGAAAAGTCTAGACAGCATTGTATAAATATAAAAATAGGGACTAGCAAGTGAATCAGTGGAATACATACCCTTATCGTCATGTTTATGCTTGTTAGGGTTGTTCCCCGATTGTTTTATGGGGCCCGATTCTAGTTCATTCTCCTTGGAAAATTGTGCTAGAAAAAATTTATCGTATACATTCTCCGGTCTGGAATGTGGTACATTTTCTTCAAATATTCAGGTCTGGAAGACCCTATCATTGTACCTCTGCTTGTAAGAAAATTAATGTCTCTAATGTTGGGATTGTCGATAATCCATTTTACCATATCTATATATGGTAAAATCTTGGGGTGTATAGAAATTCAGTGTAGAAAAGAGTTGGTGACCTCTGTTATAGTAGCTTCTGAAGAATCAGGAGTATCTAAAATAGCTTTTAATCAACCATGTGGTGTTTCTCATCTTCAAATAATTTGTACATTGCTTCCCAAGAGGAAGAGCCACTCTCTGATGTGCATGTCTTGTCTGTGAATAAGGGGGGAATCTGTGTTACTTCACTAGCAGAAGCTATAGGATTAGTGGGAGCCATGGGTTTTTGGATTTCTTCACAGCCTTAGAAATTTCTAAGGTACTCTGCTTGTTTGGACTTGCCTGCGAAAAATCAAGGACAATAAGTAAAAAAAGGGGCAATCTTGTTACAAAAGGAGAGTATTGTAATAATGGAAATAATGGGCGAAGAAAACTTGGCACGCGGATAATCTAAAAATTTAATACCCTTGAGGTCAAATCATTTTTTGAGGCTTGAGATGTTAAACCGTTTAAGTTATGGCATTAATGGAAATCATGGGTTCACATGCTTGAGTAATCATTTAAGCATTTAAATGAGATATTTTTGCATCACAGATCTATTCGTGTGTGAAATTCTTAGAATACCGATTAGCCACCTTTTTCTGATTGTGATATCGCAATCGCAATTTCGGTGGAATTGGATAGTGGGAAAAAGTGGTCATTAGCAAGAGTGCAATGTGATGGAATACATCGCATCGGGGAAATGTAGATGAAAGATTGAATGTTGGCATGGCAAAAACATGATGTGCAATTTTCAATTGATTACATGGCGATGGCGAGTCCCATGGTTTGCTTTTCGTGGAATTTTGTTCAGGTAGAAGCCTTTTTAATTTACTAAAGTCCTTTATTGTTTTCACATCACAAATGATTTAGAGTGGCCTTTTTTTCTTAAATCCATATGTCATCCATGCGATTTTGCGATTGTGATTTGCTTGCATGTTTGTTTTGTATTCTCCACTTAAGTGTCCTTTAAACAAAAAGGTATCGCTTAACCCATTTTACTCATATTTCTATTTTTAACTAATCACTTAAGGGTTTTATTCGTTCTAGTATAATAAAAATAAAAATATTAAAAATAAATAAATAAATAAAATAAAAATAAAAAATAAAATGGTCCCTATTATTTTCCTAAGGAAATTGTTCTAAAATAATGGGGGTTGTTGCATAGCACAACAAAAATCCATATCAATTTTCATTGAAGTATAAAAGTATAAAGTTATCGTGTAGTTGCATCCATCGATAGTGAAGTTTCTTCTTTAGGCCTCCTTGATGAGTGAAGTTACCAAATCAAGGTCATATTTTACTCCAATATCCCAATTGCTAGGCACTGGTCCTAGATCCTTGGTGATCATATTAACACAATGAAAAAATCATTCTTCTCACCTCTTTCTCCCTTTTATTATTCATCCCTTTAATGATATGGATACTTTCTAGGGCTTGGTGCGAAATTTAAGGGAGGAATAATTTTTTTTTGGTCCAGACATGACTCTTCCTTAGTGTCTCCTCTAGGCATCCTCAAGTTTTGAACAATTTCCGACGATTGAATTTCATTTTAGTTGATGCCCTAGCTATTACACCAAGTGAGAACCCTAGAAGCCATTATTCAACTTAGGGATTCCTTGAAAGTTCATACTTTGGTAGCATATCATTCAAAATCTTTTCTCTTGACTATATTGACCTTGGATGAACTCTTACCTTTTTAAATATCCCAACCCTAGGTATCAATTAGTATTTTTCTCAAGGGTTTTTTCATGGAAGTCATCCTAGCTACTCCCAAATCTCACACTTTAATTGAATATTTCCAATGAATGAGCCATCCTTGCCTCACTTTGAACCCTAATATAGTTATATTAATCACAAGTGAGGGATATTGGGACTCCTCCCGTCAGTGAAAAACCAAGAAGAGAAGGGGACAAAAACTATGGTGACAGTGGTACTTTGTCCTTATAACATCCCTGGTAAAAATTCCATGTAATAAAAGTTAATAAAGGAAAAATAATAACCGAGGTCATTGGACACATATTCCAAGATGAATGTTTGGAAAAGCATCCTAGCGTGGGTGTTCATATGGTTTATTATGGCTATGGAAATTGATAAAGGTAATGGCTAAGGCTTTGGAAAATAAAAGTGGAATTTATTGGCATTTATTTATGAAAATAATGGAATTTAGGAGAAAAGGGAGGTGAAAGGTCATAGGTTGCATGTGAGGAGGAAAGTGAAGGAAAATAATGGAAACTAAAGAAAATAGAGGCCTCATTAATAAAAATGATTATGAGGATCATTTCACACACTTTGGTGAGTTCAGTATTAGAGCTCTCATTCTATTCTATCTCTCTCACTCTTGGACACTTAGAGTTTCTTGGAGCACTCTTGGAGAGTTGGATTTTTGGAGTAAGATAGGAAGAGTAGGAAAGTGCAAGAGGACATCGGGATCAGTAGCTACAATGGGTTTTTCTTGCAAGTACCAAGTTGCATGTATGTTTTCCTCACTATTTTTCGCATGCATGTGGTTTCTTGGTCATGATATGTCATTGGCATTGAGGATTTCATGGATTCATAGTGGTTTTTCCTGGACTTTCCATTTTCTGGATAGCTATGGTGTGGTGGGTTCATTTCCTTTTTTTTCTGGCTATTTCTCATGTTCCTTTAGTTGTGCGTTGAGTTACTAGCTCCTGGAGCCTTAGTTGGACAAACGCTCTGGAGCCCTGTAACAGATTGGGTTGAGTTACTAGTCCTGAAGCCTTGGTTGGAAAAACGCTCTAGAGCCCTTGGTGGGTTGAGTTACTAGTCCTGGAGCCTTGGTTGGACAAACACTCTGGATCCTAGCAGTATTTGTGGGTTGAGTTACTAGTGTTGGATCCTTGGTTGGGAAAAATGTTCTGGAGCCCTGAAGAGCTTAGGTGGAGACCAATCTAGTGTTGGTTTGAGATGCCCAACCATAAGGTGGAATCACTAGTTGAGGATCGAGGTTTTTTTTCCTCTGGAAGCCCTAGTTTGGTTTTGATGGATTTGTTTTATGAGATACCACATTCATGCTTAGAATATGGCACAGGGGTGACTGCTAAAGAGAGATTTGACTCATCAATGTCTATGATCGAGTGGTACGTGGAAGTCCCAGAGTTGGTTGCATTTTACTTATGGAAATAAGAGCTATTTTCCTCTTATATTTATGGGTAAATATGCTTATTATTGTGTGGCTTATATGGTTGTTCTATGCTTGTCATTTCTATTGTTTATATGTTGGTTATGAATGTGTTTTATGTCATCGATGATGTATGTATCTCATCATGTTTTGATTTTTAAATGAATGAACAATTGACCTAATAGATGATAATGCAGCTAATGTGATGAGGCAACAATGCTTCTTAGCGATTCTCAAATAATTATGAGACCCATGTTCATATATGTTGTTTAAACCTATAAATTACGTATTTGTGACATGTTTGACGAAATAAATGTCATGGCTAATAGGGGTCCAGTCAAGTCCTTGTTCAAATAATTGCATTTGTATCATTATTCTATTGCTATCTTTCATTCTTGAAAGTGTCATGTATTTTTGGGCAGGGACCTGAGCCCTGGGCCTAAAGAAGTGCCACGTAAATTGAGGTTGTAGGCATAGAACTACCTACAAAAGTCACCAGTTTCACGCATGACCATGTTGTGCGAGCGATTGGAGGTTCCAAACACACTCTTTCCCATGTCAAGGGATCGATTAGGATATTTTTGCATTAAAAGGTTAGTTTTATTCAAGGGCTAGCCTCCTGGAAGGTTGGGATGGATCCTAGGTGTCATGTAGCTAGTGCAGAAGGTTTGTGTTGTTGTGTTTTGTTGATTCCACTTCCTTAACTGACACATAGTGTGTTGAATCATATCATAGTAACTCTTCATCTCATATTTACCCCGGTTGGATGGTTACTTGGGTAGATGTGGGAGGAGGATGCTACATAGTGGTATCAGAGCATGGTTCGCCCCTTGGACTGGATGGGCGGTGTGTTGGTCATGCATTTATGTTGGTTGCGTATGTGCTACTCATACTTGTGGTCTATGTGCTTGTTTCATCTGCATGGTGTTTTTCATGGTTGCAGTGATGTCTTCATGGGATATTTGATGGTGTTGTTGTGAAATGTGTCCTCATGATTATATGATTGGTTATGCATGGTCTGTGTGTGATTAGTGCTTATGTGTTGTCAAGTATATATTGACATGGTTGTTGTCATGCATGAGGTCCTGGTATGTGTAGTTGATATGGTCATGCATTGATGATTGGACTCTAGATAGAATGATGTTTATGTGTTGATATACCTATGTGTTATATGTTTATATGTCATTATGATTATGTTTATTCATGCATTACACTAATTTTTTGATCTTTCAAATGAGATATCCTCCCCTAGTTATGCTAAGGTACGTTGGTTTATTGTGATTTGGTTTAGCTGACATGAGATGCTTTGAAGGAAGAAATCAAAGATGACTAGAAAGATGGTAGACTACATAGATTCTCCCTATGAATTAGATGAGAAGCATGGTGTTGGGAACTCTTCTGACTTAGTAGACACATTAAGAAGTTTGAAGGAAGAAATAAGGAGTTTCAAGGCAGACAATGACATAATAATACAGGCATAGGAGAAACGAGCAGAGGTTAATGCAGTAATCCTTCAGAGTTTGTCAGAGTTGCAGCGATAGGGACCACTCTGGATCAGCCATGGACAGGAGGATGGGAATAATGGGGCATATGGAAGTAGGTCTCATAATGGTCATAAGTCAGATAGAGATGACATGATTAGAGATGGCAGGCTTCTTGACACTCCTGATAGGAGAGGTAATAGACATAGGTACTATTATAGTTCTGGTTCTGATAGGCACTATGATCATCATCATTATCATCCTTATAGGAGGAGTGACAGGGGATATTTGTCAGATGATTTTAATAAATCAAAGCCACCAACATTTTATGGAGAGATTAAAAAATCACATGATGTAGAAGCTTCTTGGTATGAGGAAGTTCTTGAGGTTGCATGATTACTTAGAAAATATGAAATTCGTAGTAGCTACATTCAGCCTCAAAGGTAAAGAAGATATTTGGTGGGAAGATGTGAAGAATGTCAAAGGTATTCATGAGGAGTATTTAACTTTGAGTGAGTTAGAGAGGTTATTCCGGAAGAATTATTTGTCAGAGAGATACTATGATGACAGGGAAAAATAATTCTATGAGCTAAATATGGTATCTATGACTGATGAGGAGTACACTAGCACATTTCTAGATTTGTTGAGATATGTGCCTTACCTCGAGGAGGAGAAGGACAATGTTCAAATATTCATCAATGGGTTTTCGATAGCATTCAAAGACAAGATTGATTTTAATAAGCCTAGATCATTGGAGGAGGCCATTATAAAGATAAAGCATTGTTATGAGCAATCAAAGCGCAGATTTGAGACTAAACCAGACCAGAAAGGTAATGCAAAGAACAAAGGAAAATGGGATAATAAGCAAGCAATACCTCGGGATACAGGTAACAAAGAGAATGTTTCACCAGCTAAGAAGTTCAATACATCTGGCATAGGATAGGTACTTCGGCTCGAGGAGAAAAATAATAGTGAAAATATGGAGCCCATACGGTGTTTACTTGTGGAGGAGATCATCACAGGAGAGATTATCCACAGCATCAGGGTGGTAGACCGAAGATCTACAGTGCTTAGGAGGCAAATTTAGTGGGATATGTTGGACAGAGTATTCCCAAGATCTATGTAGCACTAGATAACAGGAAGGAAGATCACCAAGTGTTTATTATCGAGATGGATGGTAAGCTTTTTGATCAATTTGTTTCTATTTTGATTGACCCTGGATCTAATTACAATTTTGTTAATCCTGACTTGGTGGATAAGTGTGGTTTGAATAAATAAGTTCTTGTAAAGTCTTGGTTAGTGCAGTTAGCTACAGGTACCTAGAAGAGCTCCAAAAATAGAAGAAAAGATATATGAACGCCTTAGAAATAAGCCACTTCGAGGGGGCAACCTCCAATACATTACATAAATGAACACTTCTTGGATGATCCAATTTACAAAACCTCCTTTCTATATATAGGATTCCATGGGGCTATAATGTAATCCTAGTGGGCCACAATGTAATCCTAGCCGACCTAACAATAATAATTTAAGGGCACAATAATAATAAAATGGGGGTTACAAGGGAACAATAATATCAATATGGGGGTTAGACTAACATAATAAGGGACTACAGTATTAATATAGGGGCTTAACAAAGTTAAGGATACAGATGTTTTGAGCAAGTACCCAATTCTACAATAGTTTCAGTATGTATTTCTCGCAAATATTTCAGATTTTCCACCTCACAGGGAAGTATACTTTTCAATTGAGTTGGTACCAGGGGTAGTGCCAATATCTAAGGCACCTTATAGGATGATCACACCAGAGTTGGTAGAGTTGAAGTTGCAGTTGAAGGAAATGTTGGACAAGGGATGCATCAGGCCAAGTGTATCACCTTGGGGTGCATCGATATTTTTTGTGAAGAAGAAATATGGTACTCTCAGGTTATGCATTGATTATAGGCAGTTGAACAAAGTGACCGTCAAGAACATGTATTCATTGCTGAGGATTGATGATTTGTTCGATCAATTGAAGGGAGCAGTAGTGTTCTCGAATATTGATCTGAGATCTGGATATCATGAGGTATGCATTAAAGAAGAATACATCTACAAGGAATCTTTTCAGACCAGGTATGAAAATTATGAGTTTGTTGTACTTCCATTTGGTTTGACTAATGCTCTAGCTATTTTTATGTGCTTGATGAATATGATGAACTCTTAGCTAAACTGAGAGGGGGGGTGAATTAGTTTAGTACATTCATGGAAATTTAAAAATATTTTCATTCAACTCAATTACACCTTCAGTTCATAAGCATCTTAATACATAATGAATCAACAAACTTAATGTGTGTAGAGCAAGTAATTAAGAAAATTAAAACATCACATCAACACATAATCATCAAGCACATAGACAGTAGATATAAGTGGAAACCCATAAGGAAGAAAACCACATATTATTATTGTTGTCATATAAAGGCAAGCTCCAACTCCCTCTCACCACTAATTTTCTGTAGGCTCCAACCTACAGGAGGTTACTACTTCAATTTCTGCAAGCTACAACTTGCAAGGAAGCTCCAACTCCATCTATTTTCTATAGGCTACAACCCATAGGAGGCTCCTACCTCAACCAGCTCCAACTGGACATCTATCAAGCTACAACTTGAAACAGAAGCACCAACTCCCATGTATTTTTTTGCATGCTACAACCCACAGGAGGCTCCTACCTCAAGCATCTACAACTGGACATATATCAAGCTACAACTTGATATGGAAGCACCAACTCCCTCACACTACAATAAAATCATATGTTGATTTACCTGGATATCAGCTATGTTTTATAACTTCTTCACTGCTGCCTTTTCAGCCTTCATATCTGCTTCATATCAGCTCCTGATATGCACAGCATCTCTATCATTATTTTCTTATTCTTTCACTCTCCAACCTTCTGCAGCTTTCTTATATTCTTCTGCTCTCTTCCATTCTGCAGCTTTCTAACAATATTCAACTCTCTTCAATTCTGGTGCACTCTCTCTCTCTCTCTGTTTATGTTTTCGTAGCATTCTGCACATGGATATTACATGTTTTATACAAATAAATTACTGACTCTTTGCATTCTCTATGGGAATGTGAATTGAATAGGCATGAATCTTTGCCTTCCACACATTCAATTCCTTACACTTCATTTCAGGTTATTACATTAGAAATAATCATTACAGCACTCATGGAGTTTTGCCTATGCTTACGGAGACTTGCCTTTGCATCACAAACAATATATTTATAGTTACAATCAAATATTTCACTCAACCCCTTCAGCTTCTTAGCTTTTTTGTGCGTTTGTCCTCCTCTGCTTGTTTTCCCTTTGGTTTTTATGTTTCTGCAGTTATATTCTAACTGTGTTGCATAACCGCCTTTTTGCCCGACTCGACCCATGTTGTTGTGTTTCCAATAGTGCATACTATTCCCTTATTTTTCCCGAATCTGCCTATTATATTTAACCGCAACGTTCAACTTCTCTGCATGCACTGTTCGGTCTCTCTACCCGATTCCATTCTCTCGCATTCATATTTTTCGTTTAACTCACTTCCGCAACACTGTTCTGCACGGGCTCCGAGTCCTTTTTCATGTGTTCAGGCCTTTCCTTTGTAACCCGATTCGACCTCTACTTCCATGTTTTTCTTCATAAAACCAACGCAAACACATTAAACCTTGGACTTGAAATATATTAGTATTCACCTTTGAACGGCATCGTTTCCGCTTCAAAATTCGCACTTCGCGTTCTATACATTTTACGTTGTAATCTCATTTTCCTCCTCCGATGTGATTTAACACAAAAAAGGCTTTGCATACGGATTTGAAATCCTTTGGATTTTTCCTTTGAAATTAAATCGCATCTATGCCTCTTTATCGCAGTTCGCAACTTTTAGATTATATCAATTTCGTAATCCTTGCGATTTTGCGATTTCGCAAATCGCAGCGAACTCCCCGTCGCAACCCGCAACTTTTAACGTTTAACAATAAACTTATCCTATGTGATCTGCAATGTGTGGTATGCGGGCCAGGTCCAGGTCATCGTGCCACATCACCCTACCATGTCACCGCCACGTCACCTTGCCACGTCATCATAAATTTCTTGTGATCTATGGGGTCGGGGCCATGTCATCTACCATGTCAGCTTGCCACGTCACTGCCATGTCATCGCAATGTCACTACCACGTCATCTTCCAACGTCATCGCCCGCACTTCGTATTGCAACTTAAATAACTTATCGTGCAAAATCTTAGCACTATACATAAAAATTGCCGATGTGCGATATGCGATTTAATCTTTGTTGTTGATCAATGCCCTGATCCAACGATCCACGTTGCTCCTTTATTGATCTACCTCGCATCGCAACTTAAATAGTTTATCTTGTGATTTCTTATCATAGCAATGTAAAACTCGCTGATATGCGATATGAGATTTAACCTCTATCGTTGATCAATGACCAGATCCAACGGTCCTCGTTGTATCTTTACTCCGGTTTGTCGACTTTGCTTCTTTGGTTATGCCTGTTCATTTCTTTCTAGTTGTTCGTAGAATACTTGAATCGTTCACGACATTGCCCATGTTCACGACTTGCCCCGCATTCACGACTTGACCCGCTTATCGTTCACGACTCGACCCAAACGTGTACGACTTGACCCAACATGTTCATGACTCTTCCCAGCACGTTCACGACTCTTCCCAGCACGTTCATGACTCTGCCTTTGTTGTTTTGTTGCCTTTGCTCCTTTTTTGCCGTAACTACTTCTCTGTTGCCTTTGTTGCCTTTACTCCTTTGATTCTAAAGTTGCTCCTCTTAGTTCCTTTGCCATTTTTGATGGTCTAATGTTGCTCCTTGCCTCTCTGTTGCTCCTCTGCCTCTCTTTTATGCTTTCTTACATCATTATTGCTTGATCTTCTTCTTTTCCTTATTGTTGCTACTTCTCTTCTCCTTTGCCTTAATGATAGTTTAGGTGCTGCTCCTTTGTGCTCCTTTGCCATCAATGAAAATATTTCCAACAGTCTCCCCCTTTGGCATTGATGGAAACACATCCACCAATACTCCAATGCTTCCTCCAAGACTTCCTCCCCCTTTCATTATGATAAGTGTCTTTCTTCTTCTGCTTGCTTTTAGAAGAGCCTTTCTTCTTCTGCTTTCTTTTCCTCGCCCTTTGACATCAATGGCAAAGGGTTGCACATTTCCCAGTGTAGTTTCCATTTTTGCATTAGTTCTCTCTGAGTTGTGTATAGGCCTTCTTCTTCTGACTTTATACCTTGCTGCTCTAGACTGGTGTACAAGAGGTGTTTGGAGAACACTTTGAGAATCATTGAACTTGTATGTATATACACAGTAAGCTGGTACCATCCCAAAGCACAGACTCCTTGCACTTGTATAAAGTTGAAATTGATGATAAGGTCACTTCATAGAAAAAATTGTACCATACTTATATAATTAGATATGCATCATTGGAATAATACTAAAATAATGAGAATGCTCCATATGACATATAAAGTCTGCTCAAAATATACTTCAGTCTATATTATGATCTTCATCTGAGATACATATCTGTTGAGGAAGGTTGTATATGGAATATGTCTTCTTCTGCAATACACATCTGCAGTACACATTTGTTCAAATATGATGATGCCAATATATCTTTTTTAGTTGTGGTTCACCTCTACTACCTGTTGTTGGTGATATGTGCTAGACTTTTGAAAGGGATATTACACTAATAGTCGAAAGGCCCTTGATACTGATGTGAACAACGAATCTCAAGAATCCTTACAACTTGTTGCAAAACTAAATCGTCTTTCAATCTAAAAGACTCAATGACTTTAATACTGTATAGAGTATTTTCAAAAAAAACCCTAGAGGCTAGATACATTAAATTCATTGGTCAGTCTCACTTATCAACTATACAATTTTATTTATGACATAAAGGGGGTATGTATGTCAATGATCAGCCTCTCTGCAATGGTGAAATACCAGAAATTCCTTTCTGCTGAAGTAGGCTTTAGATGAATCAATAAAAGACTCTTAAGATTCAAATAGTAAGATTAACAAAACTAGTCCTTCATACTTCAGATACTTTAATTGTTCTATCATAATTATCTTCAGCAAAACATCTTCAAGTTGTTTAATTTAAATCTCAACAATAGACTTCACACAGTTTTATGAATGATCTTAAGAAAGAGGTCTTGAAGATGTATCTATACTGACTTGAGGAAGGCATGCAGTTATATCTAGAAATAGATATTGCTTCAATGCTCAATATAATACTTCAAATGTAAATAAGATAATGATCCTTTAGCACTTTTATTGACCTTTTCATGCTTCAATAATGCAGCTCGACATTATCTAGTATTTACAATCAGAAAATACTTTGCAATAATCAGAGCAACCAAAGCTTAATCCACATATACTATAATGCTGATAACATTGGGAATACTGCCTTGATGTACTTCTACCATAATACTCTGATCCTGAGGACCTGTACCATACCACTGCTCCATTGATAACACTTGGTATTCTGCTAATAGGCAGGATACTTGTTCCAAATACCAATTGATACTAATTTGATAATCCATGCAGTAATTTCACTTCAGCTCGCACATACACCCATTGTTAAGACAACCTTCATAGTTTCTACTCTTGAGCTCTCCTTTGTTCTCAAGAGAAATCATCAATATACTGAATCTGATCCTGGCATCATTAACCTTTTGCTTATTCTGCCATTCTATTTTAAAATAATGTCACTGCATATTCCTTTCTAGGACTGCTCCTGAATCATTGCTGCTCTATATAAAATTCAATTGTTCTAACATAATGATCGTCAGGAAGACATCCTCAATTTCTTTACATGGAATCTAAAAGGGTAGACAACTCATAGTTGTATCACTCATTTAACTAATTTCCTCCAAGGGGACCTTCTATTAATGAATGTTGTAATGATATAATGATGATAAACATTTCTCTTACTCATCCTTCTAATTTTGTTTCATTGTTAACACTAGTGTGATGCACAGTGTGATCATCCTCTATGGATCTTTCCAGTTCTATAGCTCAAAACATGATTTTTTGTGATTTTAACCATTCATCACTTAGTGTGATGTTGTCTTCTTAGCTTACATGATCATGGCTGATGTTCACTCTACCACCATGGTTTCTTGTTTCCTTCTCTCCTTCCATCAACCTGTTGGCTATTGAATGCTTCAAGTATCCTTCTTCTTCTATAGTTCTCTGTCAGAGGAATTTTCCTTTCCCTTCCTGAACTTTTAGTTGTTCTTAATCCAAGGAGCTCTTATTAGACTACTTTTATGGGTACTTTTTATGAACTGTTCTCCTCGTGGGATGTTTCTTCTTATCTATTACTGGCTAGATATTTGCGTTGCTTCCTAGAGAAGCCCCCCTTGAGACCATGATGGATTCATTATGTTATTGAAGTAACAGGATCCCCCTTTCTCTTTTCTTTCCATACTTTATTGGGCTTCTTCATAATGTCTGCACTTCTTTTTTATCCACACTTCTGTCTGATTTGATTGGATTCCATCATCTGTCTAGAGTTATTTAAGTATATGGCAGCTTACAGGTTTTTGCTTTGTGACCAACCTTCTGGCATGAATAACATCTTATTTTTCTAGGTAAGGTTGAGCTGATGTATGGAATTTTGTTCCTATTTTTTAACATAATTTACATTCAACAGATTTATGTCCAAATTCATTCCATGAAAAATAGTATCCATGGAAACGATTAGTGTACCTGGTGAAAGGTTTCCCTATCCATTTGTTTTCTTGAGGCAGTCTTTTCATTTTCTGCATCTTTTGTTGGTTGGATTGGATTTGCTTTGTCTTACAATATGCCGCAATATGTCCAGGTTTGTGGCAGGCAAAAAAAGTGATACTTCTAATAGGAGGAAATAACCTCCTTTGACAGCTTTCGAATTTATTCAATTCATATTCGGGAGTGTATGAGCCTTTTGCAACTGATTGTTTCTTAATTTTGTTCTTTGTCATTTGAGGTTGCTGCTTGTTTTTTTTTGCTTCATTACCCATCAAGGTCTTGATGGCTTCTAATTATTTGGATCTATTTTGGGTTGCTTCATCATTTTTCTCAATGTCTGCCTTCTCTGATTTCTCCATGGAGGTAATCTCATCCTCGAGATGCTTACACAACCTTCTCCTTTCATCTATCAGTATTCTAGCTACAATAATCTCATATTTTTGAAATTTGTCACTTTCTTTTAATACAGCTTTAAAGCGATATTCATGTTATCTTCAACCTTGGACTTACTTTTTTCTCCTTCATAGCCTATCCAGGCCTTTATAATAGGATATCTTTGAGCATTTAGTATTTTTTCCAACTGTTCAGAGCTTTTCATTCGTGGAGTGTTCATAGATACCCTTTGGGCCTTTTCTAATTTCTTTCTCAGGCATACTACTTCTTCTTCCAATTTCTCTTGCTCCTGATTTTTATCTTTAATTTGCTTTATCAGAATGTCTTCCACCTTCTTAGCTTCTTCAAGATCTACTTTCAACTGAATGAGATTTTCTGAACTTGGCTCTTCCTTTCCATATTTCAAGAGAATGTCTTTCTATTTTCTTCTCTCAAATTTAAGTCTGTCTATTTCCTTCAGGGCACTAATTATCTTCCCCTCAAGATATACCTCACATTCTTCCTCATCTTCCAGAAGGTATCCTTCAAGCTCTTCCTTGGCCATCAACACAAATTCATAGGTTCCTTCTTCATTTGAGGATTCATCTAAGCTTTTAGATGCACTACTATCTTGTTGAGGATAAAATGATTTTTTATTAAATCTCTTCCCTTTCTGCCAGTTATTTATTTTGTTTTTCTTTGTCTCTTGTGGATGGTTCCCTACTCTCTTGTGGGGAAATTTTGAAGCATAAAGCCCCACTCTTCCATAATTAAATCACTTAAATGGAATTTTACCTTTGTACTTACCCGTGCCTCTATCCAATCTTCTGACGATTTTGGCCTCTTCTTCATTTGAGAATGAGCATGTATCTTCCTTCATTCTATACACTTGTCTACCTTAAAGGATGCCTCCCTCACATTTTACTTCCCCTTTGGAAGTATCATCTCATAAGCCGTCAAGTTTCCAAGTAATTGGTTCATGGTCAAGGTTTCCCAGTTTGTTGTTTCTTCTATGGCAGAAACCTTAGGGTTAAACCTGGATGGTAAAGATCTCAATTTATTTTGCACTATCACACATTCCTTAATGGTTTCTCCTAGAGCTATCATGTTATTCACGACTTCCGCAGCCTTTAAGAAGAAACTAGCTACATATTCATCTTCATCCATTTTTAAATTTTCAAATTGAATTCTATGTGCTTGTAGTTTGGACATCTTCACCTTTGTATCTCCCTAGTGAATGTTTCCTAAATTATCCCAGATATCTTTTGTAGTATTACTGTGCATTACTTTGATAAATTATGACTCACTAAGACCACTCAAGAGTGCATTCATTGCTTTTGCGTTAGCTCTGCAATTATGTTTGGCTTCTTCCTCGGTGTCTGTATCCTTTGGTGCATATTTTTCTTCCATTGAAACCCAGACTTCTAATCTAAGAGGCATCAAATAGGCTTTCATTCTTATTTTCTAGAAGGTATAGTTTGTGCCAGTAAACAATGGGGCTTTATTTGTTGAGCATCCTTCTAGGCTAGCCATTTTGGGGACCTAGGATCTCCTTCCAATTGTTAAACCGATACAGAAGAAACTGGCTATGATACTAATTGATGAACTCTTAGCTAAAATGAGGGGGGGTGAATTATTTTAGTACATTCATGGACATTTAAAACTCTTTTCATTCAACTCAATTACACCTTCAGTTCATAAGCAGCTTAATACATAATGAATCAACAAAATTAATGTGTGTAGAGAAAGTAATTAAGCAGATTAAAACATCACATCAACACATAATCATCAAGCACATAGACAGCAGATATAAGTGGAAACCTACAGGAGGCTACTACCTCAAATTCTGCAAGCTACAACTCTCAAGGAAGTTCCAAGTCCCATCTATTTTATGCATGCTACAAACCACAGGAGGCTCCTACCTTAAACAACTCCAACTGTACATCTATCAAGCTACAACTTGAAACGGAAGCACCAACTCCCATGTATTTTTCTGCAAGCTACAACCCACAGGAGGTTCCTACCTCAACCAGCTACAATTGGAAATCTATCAAGCTACAACTTGATATGGAAGCACCAACTCCCTCACACTACAATAAAATCATATGCGGATTTACCTAGATATCAGCTTTATTTTACTCCTTCTTCACTGTTGTCTTTTCAGCCTTCATATCAGCTCCTGATATGCACAGCATCTATATCAGTCCTCTCTTATTATTTCACTCTCCAACCTTCTGTAGCTTTTTTATATTCTTCTTCTCTCTTCCATTGTGCAACTTTCTAACAATATTCAACTCTCTTCAATTCTATTGCACTCTCTCTCTCTCTCTCTCTCTCTCTCTGTGTGTGTTTTCGTAACATTCTACACATGGATATTACATGTTTTATACAGATAACTTCATGACTCTTTGTGTTCTCTATGGGAATATGAAGTGAATAGGCATGACTCTTTTCCTTCCACCCATTTTATTCCTTACACTTCAGTTCAGGTTATTACATTAAAAATAATCATTACAGAACTCATGGAATTTTTCCCATGCCTACGAAGACTTTCCTTTGCATCATAAACAATATAAAATAATCAACACATTTACTGTTACAATCAAATATTTCACCCAGTCATTTCAGCTTCTTAGCTTTGTTGTGCGTTTGTCCTCTTCTCCTTGTTGTCCCTTTGGTTTTTATGTTTCTGCAATTATATTCTAACTATGCTGCATAACCGCCTTTTTTCCCGACTCGACCCATGTTGTTGTGTTTCCAATAGTGCCTACTATTCCCTTCTTTTTCCCGACTCTGCCTATTATATTTAACTACAACGTTCAATTTCTCTGCATGCACTGTCCGATCTCTCTACCCGATTCCATTCTCTTGCGTTCAGCCTTTCGTTTAACTCACTGCCGCAACACTGTTCTACACGGGCTCTAGGTCCTTTCTCATGCGTTCAGGCCTTTACTTTGTGACCCGAGTCGACCTCTTCTTCCATGGTTTTCTTCATAAAACCAATGCAAACACATTAAACCTTGGACCTGAAATATATAAGTATTCACCTTTGAACTGCATCGCGTCTACTTCAAAAATCACACTTCACACTTCGTGTTCCATAAATTTTACGTTGTAATCTCCTTTTCCTCCTCTGATGCGATTTAACGCAAAAAAGGCTCTGCATACGGATTTTAATTCCTTTGGATTTTTCCTTTGAAATTACATCGCCTCTGTGCCTATTTATCGCACTTTGCAACTTTTATATTATAGCAATTTCGCAAGCCTTCAGCGAACTCCCCATCGCAACCCCCAAATTTTAACGTTTAACAATAAACTTATCCTATGTGATCTGCGATGTGCGGTATGCGGGCCAGGTCCACGTCATCGTGCCACTTCACCCTGCCATGTCACCGCCATGTCACCTTGCCACGTCATCATAAATTTCTTGCGATCTGTGGGGTCGGGGCCACATCATCTTCCGCGTCACCGCCACGTCATCACCTGCACTTCACATCGCAACTTAAATAAATTATCGTGCGAAGTCTTAGCACTATACACAAAAATTTTCGATGTGTGATATGTGATTTAATATCCATTATTGATAAATACCCTAATCCAACGATCCACGTTGCTCCTTTGATGATCTGCTTTGCATCACAACTTAAACAGTTTATCTTGCATAGCAATGTAAAACTCGCCAATATGCGATATGCAATAAAACCTCTGTCGTTGATCAATGACCAGATCCAACGGTCCTCTTAGTATCTTTACTCCGGTTTGCCAAATTTGCTTCTTTGGTTGTGCTCGTTCATTTATTTCTAGTTTTTCGTAGAATACTTGACTTGTTCACGACTTTGCCCACGTTCACGACTTGACCCACTTACCGTTCACAACTCGACCCAAACGTGCACGACTTGCCCCAACATGTTCACAACTCTTCCCTACACGTTCACGACTCTTCCTTTGATGTTTTGTTGCCTTTGCTCCTTTCCCGCCTTAACTGCTTCTATGTTGCCTTTGCTGCCTTTTCTGCCTTTTCTCCTTTGATTGTAAAGTTTCTCTCTCTGCTCCTTTGCCTTTGCTGATAGTCTAATGCTGATCCTTGCCTCTTTCTTGCTCCTATGCCTCTCTTTTATGCTTTCTTACTGCATTATTGCCTGTTCTGCTTCTTTGCGTTATTGTTGTTGCTTCTCTGCTCCTTTGCCTTAATGATAGTTTTAGTGTTGCTCCTTTGTGCTCCTTTGCCATCAATGATAATATTTCCAACAGAATAGTGTGTTGTGTCCTTATATAGACAATTTTGTTATTATAATCATTGATGATATATTGGTATATTCTAAAAATGAAGAAGAGCATGTCGAGCTTTTAGCAACAATGTTGAGATTGCTAAGAGACCATCAATTGTATGTTAAGCTTAGAAAATGCAGTTTCTTTCAGAGAAAGGTACATTACTTGGGACATTTTGTCTCCAAGGAAGGTAGTAGTGGATCTAGAAAAGATAAGGGCCATCATCATCATGGGGTTAGCAGGTTATTACAGGAGGTTCATTAGGAACTTCTCACAGATTTCTTATCCTATCACATCACTGCAAAGGAAAGGTAAGAAGTTTGAATAGACGGAGGAATGTGTAATCAGTTTTGAGTAGCGAAAGAAATTGTTGACACATGCTCCAGTGTCAAAGATCACATATCCAGAAAAAGAGATTGTGGCATGTACAGATTCTTGCAAGGGAGGGCTTGGTGGATTCCTTATACAGGAAGGACAAGTGGTATGCTATGAGTCATAGAAACTAAATGGGCATGAGCAGAACTATCTGAAACATAATATTGAGTTGGCAGCGATCATTCATACATTGAATATGTGGAGGCACTATCTTCAAGGAAGACGGTTTGTACTGATGAGTGATCACAGTGGATTAC
Source organism: Pinus albicaulis (assembly GCA_034641835.2). Lineage (NCBI taxonomy): Eukaryota > Viridiplantae > Streptophyta > Pinopsida > Pinales > Pinaceae > Pinus > Pinus albicaulis. The sequence goes on along the minus strand of CM076584.1, from coordinate 429,559,783 downwards.
GGTATCTATTTGACCAGTCGAATCTAAACTTCAAGAAATATAAATGGTTGGGCACGATCATTGAGTTCGACTTCGAGATCAGGTATATTAAAGGAAAAGAGAACAGGGTTGCATATGCTCTTAGTAGACGGATACATGTGAATCATATAGTAGTTATGAGTCCCTATGGGACAGATCTACATGATAGGATATTGCAAGCAGGTCAATAGGATGTCAAGTATATGGAGCTTAGGCACATATTACAGTAGAGTACAGGTACAGGTACAGGTAATGGTATAGAAATAATTATAGGTATAGGTAGTAGTATAGGTACTGGTACATATAGTGGTACAGGTATAGGTATAGGTTCATAGGATTTGGACTATCATCTCACAACAAATTGATTGATAAGATTTAAAGACAGGATATATGTGTCAAATAATAGTGAACTCAATAAGGTGATCTTGAGGGAGTTTCATGTAAAACCATATTTAGGTCACCTGGGCTATCAGAATATGCTAACAACAATAAAGAAGTTTTACTATTGGCCAAATTTGAAGAGAGATGTAGTAGAGTTTGTGGCTAGGTGCTTGGATGTAAATAGGTTAAGGCATAGTGTAAACATCGAGGTGGACTACTACATCCAATTCTGATTCCAGAGTGGAAATGGGAGGTCATTTCCATGGACTTTATCACACGTTTGTCGAGGAAATCTAGACAACATGATTCCATCATGGTTGTGGTAGTCAGGTTGACAAAGGTAGGCAAGCAAGGACAATTCAAATTGGGGAGATTTGTACAAGATCAGCTACTATTCTTGGTTGTAAACTCTATCCTATTCATATTAATAAAAAGAGTATGTTTTTTCCTATATATTTTGTGTTATGTTTACATTAATATGTTCCAATGATTTGTTGAACCATAAATAGAATAATTGCATAATGCTACATAGATGTCATAGATCTTAGGCATGTTGTGATTATATGTACAAGTTCTAATTATAGCAACCGGAACTACGATTGGAGCTTACAAGCTGAGAGGAGAGAAAATATTGTTACAGATTCCAACTTTCCATTCTTCAATTTATCTAGGGTAAACTTTATGCTATCTGTTTTATGTTGTTCTATATCAATCCACTAGGTCTAGGGAAGATACTTATGTCCGCAGTCATAAATTCTACATAACAATTTTGACCACTCATTTGCAGATGGTTGAGGGACACCATCCTAGCTATTGATGATTATGCATACAAGGGTATCAACTTCGTGAACAATCCAAACCGAATCCTACCCATAGCACGCATTGGAGTGCACTTGGTAACAAATGTGTTTGTGATTTTTTTATAATATTTTAATGTTTTTGGGTATTTTAGAATAGTTCGTTTCATTTTTCTTTTGTATTTTTACATGGATACATTGTCACAAACACTTGGGTGGTTTAATATGCATATGTGGGACGATACTAACCCTGGGTCAATCACCACTATATCACAAAGAATTAGCTGCATAAGGTTGATGTGAAGCATTCGAGGAGGGGGATGGAGAAGAGCACGATGATCTGCACGAATTCCAAGGATGTATTTTTTTTTCATATGTACTGTATTATGAGATTGGGCCTAAGATACCCTATTTTAACTAATGTACCCACACGATATATATGACATAAAAAAACTATGTTTTAACCTATGGTAAATATATGACCATTTAGATGGTGTTTATTTATTAATGTGTTCTAATGACATTTTCATTTATATTTCTAAGGAATGTATGTTATGCATGGTTTATAAAATTAATGTGACAAATTATAATCTAGAACATAATTAGCCAATAACTCAGGAAGTGTATTAGAGTCTCAAGGAATATGAATGTAGGTAATGTGAAGAAAATGTCATTCCAAGAGATGTACCATCAAATAGTAACGAAGTAATGTAGGATTCTTCATAGAATGAACACGATTCAACTAAGACACTACGAGTTATGAGTCAAGTTTGAAAACCAAATGATGTATTCCAAGGCAATAGCGTCGGACAAGAACTCAATGATGGTGCTATATTCTAGAACATTTTTTGTCATTAGGCAAAGAATATTTCCTCCTGAACTGACGACCTCATTGATATGTGAAAAGAGGACACAAGCAGCGGAAGCTACGTTCTAAGTAATATACCTGGAATCTTCTATGAAGACTGTGTATATCATGTTGGGACTTGACATCTTCCAATCAAGCACCATGCATAAGTGAACACACAAAGTAATCATTGATACACACGAAATAAAAAGAGAAAAGCACACCACACATAAAGCTATATACAATATGTACAAGAACCATGCAGCTAAGAGACTTGCACATAATACTTTTTGAGGTAGAGCTCATTATGTGGCTCTGATAAAGGATTCCCATCAGAATACTCTAACTCGTAGCCCCTTTTTCAATAACATATTTAACAATATAAGGACCATGCCAGACATGTTCTAGATTTCCTACACCAAACTTATTATGATCCTGATTGAAAATTAGAACTATATCACATTCCACAAAGACACGAGGTTGAACAGATGTATCAAACTGAGACTTAATGCACTTCTTATGAGTCTCATTGGCTTTTGCAACATTGCAATGGTGTTTGTCAAGTTGGGGAAAATGTAAAAAAAATTATTCCTCGGGGGAAGTTTTAGGTAACAGTTCAATGGCTAGTTTGAAATATGGAATCTTGAATTGAACTTAAAGTACAACCTCCACCTGATAAACCAAATGGAAAGGATTTAATCCTATGGAATTTTTAACTAAGATTCGATAGGCCTATAACATGGAAAATAAAATAAGATGCCAATTTGACTTATGGTTCCCTACCATCCTTCAAAGCATAGTTTTCAAGACATGATTGATAGCTTCTACTTCTCTGTTAGCCTCAAGATAATAGGGAGTTGAGTGTTCTTGTCAAAAACCCATCTTGGTTGTTAATTTTGTCATCATATCATTTCAAAAATATGAACAATGATGGATCATTTTAAGAAACCCAAACCTAGTAATGATGTGGTTGAATATGAATAATGGTGCAATAGTGCCATCGTTAGAGCTAGTAGGCATGGCCTTAACCCACTTAGTGAAGTAATCGACGGCTATGATGATGTAGTGGTGTCCTTTGGCTATGGTTGGGTTACACTGCATAAATTCAATTCTCATTTAGCAAATGGTCTGATAACAACCACAGGTTGAAGCAGAGCAAGGTGAGCACGCATCTTCTTAGTAAAAATTTGACATGGATGGCCCATTTGGACCATGATAATACAATCCTTGAAGATCAAAGGCCAAAATTAACCAACGCATACAATTTTATGGGAAGTGACATTCCCAGATAAATGACTACCACATGCTCCACCATGTAAATCATTTAAGACTCATTCAACCTCCTCATGAATGAGACATTGACATAACACTACATCAACACCATGACAATAATGATATATTTCCTAGCCTAGCGACGTATATGTTGACAATCATCGCAAGACAAGTTGAATAAAAATCGTTGACTTTGTAGATAAAGTAGAACATCCCCTTGCCATGGATCAAACAAGCTAATGAGGAATAAGGATTCATTAGGCAATGATTCCTTAGTCACAATTTCTTTATCATCTCAAGGTAACTCATACATTAACTCAGTGAACGCTAAATATTTCTTGGATTTAGCAACCACAAACTCCAAATCTAAATCTTGAAGGATGAAAATCCACTTATAGTACTTTTCCCTAATGATTTGTCGACTAAGGATATGTTTCATGGGGTTGAAGTTAGTGACTATGATACTCTTTTGCAAGAGTATGTAATGTCGTAAACGTTGGAAAACAAAAATTGTTTCCAAGGCCAACTTCTCAATGTGGGAATGACAAAGCTCTTGACCAATGAAGCCTTTGCTGAGATAGTAAATGGAATGTTCTATAATAACCCTTATTTAACCTGCAAGAATTTTTCTAGGGTTCTAGTGATTAAAAATTTAAAGAATGAGAATTTTATTCCCAACACTTCAATTAAACCACATATAACTTCACGGATGAAAATAAAATACCAATAATATGCATAAACTTAGAAGCAAATATAGTAATTCCAATTTAGTCACCAAAAAATATTAGGAGGAATATTACAAAATATCTTAGACGAAACCTGATATAAATTCATTAGGAACCTCACCCAGAATTCACTTCTGACAACTTGGCCTCCTCACGAAGAATTTACAGCCCTTTTTATCGACCAAATTTGACCCAATATCATTGGCTATGGACCAGAGTACTAGATTGGTCAAGCCTGGAGAAAAATTCAAGGAATAATATGTCTTTACCTCCTATAGTGTCCCTGTCCTCGTGCCATTAAAAAAGGCATGATCAATCTTCAATAGGATGTTCCTCTTCCTTAAAAAGATCATTCCTTGGACTCCCTTTCTTAATTTCTTACGTCTTCTTTTATATATCTACGTGGAAGGTATATCGTTCCCATAGGTTAATGATGCTTGAACCTGGTAGGATATTGAGATCGGTATCCAGCCAATTGATTCAGCAAGTGGTGATTATATCCATTGGATAGAAACCCATCCTCCTATTGATTGCATACATTTTGGCCCCTTTTGGTTTGATTTTTTGGATGGGATAATTCAATTTGGAAACTTGAGAACTTGGCTCCTACCAACATCAATCATGAGCCTCGCAAACACTAAAATCAACCCTTATGTTGACTATAACATCAACCCCCTCCTACACATGACCTGTTAATTGGAGAATTCAGTTCCTAACAACGTCAACCTTGGCCCTCGTAAGTATGAATGCAACCCTATGTGAACCATAATGTTGACCCCTTCCTATAGACAATAATGTGATTCTATAACCTCGGCCTAGAAACTAGAGAACTAAACCATTGAAAACATCGACCTCGGCCTAGAAACTAGAGAACTAAACTATTGACAACATCGATCTCGACCCTCACAATATAGAGAATGCGACCCTCCTAGGTTAATTACTATTGTCTTAAAATTAGCTTGATTACATGAAAAAAAATTTCCTTGAATGCTTTCCAACATATATTCTCTACAGATACAAGTCGATCTTCAAGAATGTGCTTTGAGTGGGGAGACTAGGCCCCTTAAATTGATCTTAATGTTGATCTTAGCCCATTCTTAAACCCATCAACCTTGATCCTATATGATTACTATTATTGATGAATAATTGACTAGGGAGTGTCTTCCAACCCTGAAGCTAATGATATAAATCTAGGGTATGTATCTCAATACTGAAGTTGGAAAATATCAAGGTTTATCCTTTTTACTCATTATCTCCTAGAGCTCCTTAAAAATTTATCAATAATTCTCATTTAATTTCCCTTCAATCTCCTTCTCCATTTTATAAAAATTCCCTCCTATGAATACACGTAATTTCCCTGAAAGTGACTTTTTACCCCTTTTATATAATTATTATTTTGATGACCCCTTATTCTTCCTATAAATATCTTATGGGATCTAGATAGGCTAAGAATCAATCTCTCTTTTCTTCTAGGAGTAAAAAAGGGACATCATGGTCCCCCCTTCCCAAATTGTGCTTCTTCTCAAGCAAATTCCATCCACTACCGGAATCCCAAAAAAATTGGTTGAAGGCCTTGGCAACAACTTTTTGCACCATATGAAAGTCCAAAAATTCAGTAGTATTCCTATAAAAATTTAGTAGTGTTCCCCTTTAACACAACTCCTATAAAAATTCTTGGCGAGTTTTATGAGCTTAACTCTTCATGATGGCCCATCTGATTCGTGATTTTATTGTATTTTTTATATATATACTATTGTTGTATGACTCCTCTTAACTACATATACCATTTATGTTTGGTCTCGTACTTCCATCATGAATATTCTTCATTTACTACAGCCATCTCAACATAGTTAGGTTCTTTTTTAATCTTAACACCTGTACTTGATTTCGAATTTCCCCCTTCTTTTGAATTAAACTAGGAGCATATTGGTTGAGTATCATGTGATGAGTCCATGTTCTTCTTGCCATTTTTTTTAGTGTATCAATATTTGGAGGATATTGAGTCATGCCTCTCAATACTACCCTCCTACCTCCCTTCATTTTAAATCACATCTCCATTTGGTAGTTCTTCCAATTCTTCCCAATAGTGATAAGCCATGGGACACCTAGTACTATGTCAAAATTGGACAATTGCACCACGTAAAAATCATCAACCATAGTGTAGTTTCCCATCTGTGACTCTGCCTTTAGGACTGTATGATTTCATGCCATGATTAAATTTCCATCCATGTCTACAGTAAAGCATACAAAGTCCTTTGTTGGGATGCATATTTTAGCTATTAATTCCAAGTCAATAAAATTATGGGTTGACCCACCATCGATTAGGACAGTGACCTGATGATCATGTATAGAAATTTTGACTCTAAAGGTGTTGTAGCTAGGGTATTCTAAAAGTGTGGCTATGGTGCCACCTACAACATCTTCTCTTGGCACTCCTCCTCTAAACTAGATTTTCCTTCATTTTGCATTGGTCTTTTTTATTCTTCTCACTCACTTTCGAAGAGGACCTCGACGTAGTGCACTTTTCTAATTCCTTACATCTTTTCCCTAGTTCCTACGGCTCCTTGCAACTATAACAGAGCTTGTTTCTTCGTAACTCATTTCGAATTCCAGGGTCTAACTTACTCATTTTGGTATCCTCCTCTCGAGGAGGTAGCTTATCTGCAACCTCATGAAGAGGTGGTGGTTTGGGAGATGCTTTATTTTTAGGTGCCCCTCACTCCATATCCCTTACCTTAGAAATGGCTTCCTGCAATGTGTTAGGATTAAAGGCCTTGACCCAGCCACACAATAGTTCAACTAACCCCTCTGTGAACAACATCACCAAGCTTTTCTAAGAGATATTTGTAATAATCATGGCCAATATTTGGAATTATAAAATAGTTTTTTTCCAGACTCCCTGTTTGTTTCAGTTTTGCAAGGTCCCTAAAATGCATCTTTGGTTCCCTCTTATCAAACCTCTATATTAATCTTTTTGTAACTTCTAGGTAGTAGTTGATGTTGTAATTACCAAGTTTGGTTAAAATGTGGTACCACCACTCATGAGATTCACCTTCCAAATGCAAAGTGAAATATCGTATTTCCGTTGATTAACTCATGGGATTGAACTAAAAGTATGTGTCGGTATTTTTCACCCAAGCTCTAGTTGAACCTCTCGAAGTGCCATTGAATGGGTATATTTATTTTCTTCGCCTTCTTTGGAATATCCTCATTCATCCACCATTTGTTAGACTCTCTCAACCTGCCTCTATGCTTTATGGCACAATAGTATGGGAATGAAATTTGGGCATGAAATTTTCTCCCATTGTCTAGTACTCTCTTAGGTAATCCAACAAAAAAATCACCCTACCTCTGTTGGTTACCTGATTTCTCTTCCAAAAACTTAGGTATAATTGGTCTTGATAAATTTGGTTTTACTGGTGGGGATATCGGATTAGAGGGGTTACTAGCCTCCCCATTATGGCTATCATCTACTCCAAGTTGTGATATCTATGTGATCCTTTTGCCCCCTAATTAGATTGATTATCACATAGATTAGCCATGATCTGTGCAACTTATTTTAGAGATGAAGCCACTTCATGGGGACCCCTTGTTACCATTTTTTCCATTTCACGTCATCCACGCTCTAATTCTTGGATTACCTCTTGTTTCCCCCTAGCTAAATCGTTCAAGATATTTTTGAAGTTTTCCAACGTTGATTTTCACGACCCCCCATCTGGTCTTTTTATCCCTCTTCTTCATCTTGAAAGTTATGTTTCCCCAATCTTCTGGAAACATAAATTGATAACCCTACTAGGATGGCAAGATAGCCTAGATCTAATACAACTTTAATAAGATTTGTTCTATTTGCAGGAAATTTTCTATGGTTTTAGGTATTAAAAATTTAAAGCATGAAAAATTTATTCCCAATACTTCATTTAAACCACATATAATTTCGTAAATGAAAACCTCCTGGTATTTCTCGTGAAAAAAATTGGAATTAATATATTTCCTTCCGATTTTACACATATTTTTTCTATTTTCTACTTACAAAATATTTGAGATGAAACTTGATATAAATCCTTTAGGAGCCTCGCTCAAAATTCACTGTGAAAACTTGGCCTCTGCACACAAAATTTATGGTCCAAATTGTCAAGAAAATTTGACCCAACATATTGACTACGAACAGGAGTACTATTCTAGTCAAGCTTGAATAATAGTTCAAGGAATAATCTGTCTTTGCCACCTACAGTGTTCCCATCCTCTTTCCATTAAAAAGAGTGTGATCAGTATTCAAAAATCGTTGCTCGGCCTTCAAAAAATCGTTCCTCAAACACCTTTTCTTATTTTCTTATGTTTCCTTCTAATATCTCTATGTGGAAAGGTATATCATTCCCATAGGTTAATAATTCTTGGCCCTGGCAAGATAATGAGATCAAGATCCAGCCAATTGATTCAACAATTGGCGGTTACGACTAGTGGCTAGCAACCCCTCCTATGATTGATCACGTACATTTATGCCCCTTTTGGTTTGAGTTTTGGATGGGATAATTCAAGTTGAGAACTGGATAACTTGGCTCCTACCAACATCAATCCTTCCCTCGCACACACTGAACTCAACCCTTACACCAACTATAACATTAAGCGCCACCTAAAAATGACCTGTTAATTGGAGAATTTTTCTCCTAATAACATTGATCCTATCCCTCATAAGAATGAATCTGGTCCTACGTAGACCATAATGTCGACCCCTTCCTATAAAAAATAATGTGAGTTTATAACCCTGACCTGGAAACTGCAGAATTCAACTATTGCAGCATTGATATCGTCCCTCACAATATATTGAATACGAACCTCTTGGGTTAATTATTTTTTTCTTCAAATCGGCTTGCTTACATGAAAAATTCAGCCCTAACTACTTTCCAACCAATATTCTCTACACATAGAATTCAGTCTTCGGGAATGTGTTTTGAATGGGGAGACTCGGCCTCTTGAATTGATCTTAAAGCTAATCTTCACCCATTCTTCAACCAATCAACCCTGCTCCTATAATATTACTATGCTTGAAATAATAATTAACTAGGGAGTATTTTTAAAACCCTGAAACCAATAATTTATAGCTAAGGTATGTATCTCAATACCGAAGTTAGTAAATATCACAGTTTCCTCTTTTTACTTGACCACTCCTAGATCTCCTTAATAATTTATCAATATTTCTCCTTCGATCGCCCTTTAATCTCCTTCTCCATTTTTATTATAATTCCCTCCTCTGAATAACATGGGTCACTTAATTTCTCCGAAAGTGACTTTTTACCCCTTTTATTTAATTATTATGATGGCCCCTTATTCTTCATTTCAATAGCTTATGGGATCTAGATAGGCTATGACTCAGTCTCTCTTTGTTTCAAGGATTCAAAATGGGACATTACATTCACCCCTTCCCAAATTTTGTTTGTCCTCGAGCAAATTCCATCCACTGCCAGAATCCCAGTTGAGCTGGTTGAAGGAGTTGTCAAAAATTTGTTGCACCATCTAAAGGCTTCCCAATTCAAGAATATTTTTATCTATCATCATGTCTTGAAGTAACCCATGTAACCCAAATCCTATAAAAACTCCTAGAGAGGTTGAAGAGATTAACTCTTCATGATGGCCCATATGCTTCCTGATTTAACATATCATTTTGACCAAAGAGAATTCTTGTATTGCTTTTTAGGGCTCTGTAAACCTACAAAAAAGGAACCCCTTGGAGTCCTCTTTCATCTCTTCTCAGACTCCCAGAATATGAAAATATTGTCAAGAACTTGTATTTTCAAACTCGTTAAAGTAAATGAAAAGATGTCCACTCAGTATAAGTTTAACCCTTTTCCGGATTGAGATAGAATACTTACAAAAAAGGGATACCTTGGTTAAACATGGCTAAGAGGTTCTCCTGAGTATTGTTTTCTGCATTTTTGGACTCAATAGACTATTTTAAAAAAGGAACCTTTGGAGTTTTATTTTTCACCTTTTTTTTCAAACTCTCTAAACATGAAGAAGAAATCAAGGTACACCTTCGTTGGACTCGTAAAAGCACCAAACAGCAATGGAATCATCAAACATGACAATACCAAACCACTCCTTCTTAGGGTTCGTTTAAGATACTCAGAGGGATTCATCTGAAGGATGAAATTACAGATCAAGCGTATGTTATCCTCCTCAAGCTTGTCAAAAATAAAGAGGGATTGACCAACAATGGTTGGGAAAATTGGGAAAATGGGATACTCCACCTATTAATGGCAACTGTTTGGGTTCAACCTAGTCTCCTAAATTGAGTTCATTTAATTTTCAACCAGGGTTGGTAAACTGCTGAAGTGAGGTGCACTGTATGTGCCTAGGTGTTTGTTTCCTACTGCGTTGTGTTTAGTGTTTTATGATGTTTTTGGTCTTTTGATGGTTTTATGTTCACAAGGAAAAGAACTAAATGTTGATGGAAAGAAGCTACTGGTTAAAAACAGAGTGAAGCCTAATTTGTTGATGACAAATGACAAATGCAAATACTGAGACAGAATCAAACCTAAACTATGACTTAGCAAAAATGCAAAGCTTGATAATGACTTCAAGAAAATGAATCACAACATGAACTTAACTTGTCCAATCCATTCATTAAGGATATTTTGGAAGAGCTTGAGGAATGGGCAACTAAGTGTAAAAATTCTCCTAACTAAACAATTAAACAATCAACTTGTAATGATACAACATCTAATCCATGATTAAAGGTTTGTGAAACATATCTGGAAAAGAACATTTGTAACATCAAAAGATCTCTACTCTAAAACTAGCTCCTAATTCTATTCTGCAACTTAGTTTAACACCACTAAACTTCACTCAAAGGTTATAGATTTTTAGAATAGTCTTTTGAGGAAAGGTTTGTTTGTGAAATGGTAAAAAGTTTGAAAAAGTACTCCAGGCCTTGGACTGTTACTATCTTCTATCTAGATGATTATGAGTTAATTATAGGTTTGGAACAAAAGAGGTTTTGTAAATAATGAAGGCCGTGGTGTTTAAGTTTAAAAACTAATGTAATTTAATATGCAATGGATGACAACTGAAATGTGGAATGTAAATATAGTGAGCTAAGCTAGAACTGAACTAATGTGCTACCAGTCTACAATAAACAGTGCTAAACTAACAAGCCATTATCAAACTTAAAACGAAATAACAGAGCATGAATTGAATGCAATTTGACTCCGGAGTATCCTAACTGAGTTATCATGCAATTAATCTATGGGATTCTACAGCCTATTTTGTTCATCATGAATGGTATTTTGGAAGAGCTTGTTAGAAAAATCTTGGCTGTACAATTCAATGCAAATGCAAACATGAAAATTGAAAGCAATTACAATTAAAAACTAAGACATCACAGCTATTTCCTACCCATTGTTATGATGTTTTGGAAGAGCGTTTTAAGAGTAAGATCAGCTATGCTACTTAGTGTAAACAAACAACTGAAACCTCCAGTATCACAGTCATGCCTTAGCCATCATAATGATTTTTTGGAAGAGTTTACTAGAATAAGTTCAACTGTGATAATGAACAAAAGAAATTGCAATTAAAATCTATAACACTACAGCCATTTCTCATTCATTATAATGATCTTTTGGAAGAGTTTCTTAGAACAAGTATAGCTATAGTGACTTAATGAAATTAACTATGAACTCAAACTTCAAAAATGTGAAAACAAACTAAGATACTTATCTAAATTACGAAAGTAAAGTCGTTCAGGAGGCAGGGGCCCTCTACCACCAGACGGAATCTAACTCAAAATCAACTCAACGCGTTCAAAGCAATGTTGTCTTCTTCATTAAATGAAAATAACTTAAAACAGAGTATTCTCAGTCTTCAGAAATATAGCAGTCAATCCACGAAATCTAATCAAAATCTAGGGCTTGTCTCTCGGTTTCCCGAGTGTATTTATAACAAATCTTCATAACATAACTTGCAACAATACGGGGATCATTGTCTTTTCATATCAAAATCGTACTAAAACTCTAAAGATGGCGGCGTAAAGGGACAAAGGACATCTGGACTGTCCTTGTCCTATTAGAAGTCTGCCTCCTTGAATGAGTTCCCACATACAAAACCACGTCCAGAATTCGGTTCATTCTTCATGGTGAGCAACAAACGTTGAGGACATGATGTGGAATATACCCATGTGTGGCTTTTCCTGAGAGGACACCTGGAACATGCTTGAACGTGAAGACAACTGCAGAATTGGTGGTTAGCTACGGAATGTCTGCATTCTGTAGCTAGTTTCAGTTCAAAATGCATTACAATGACAAAATCACAAAACTTAGCAAGTTAGCCATGTTATTCATTCTAAAAGTAATTTTAACTAATTTCATTGATCATTTGGGTTTGGGATAACAATGGACAAAGGAAAATGGAGTGAAGTAAGATGAAAGAAAGACAATCTTGGGGCTCAACATACCCCCACTGCTGACTTCTTGCATGTCCGCATGCAACTTATTCCATAAACTCAGAGACTTCTGCAAGAACATCCAACCCTTTTCTTCTTCTTTGCCTGGAAGTTAAAGGTCTTCTGGGCTTCCTGATGACTAACTTGAACCTTAAATTGGTAAGTGCCCTGATTAACTTCTTGTTCCTCTTTTTCAACTTTTCATTAGCCTTTTCCACTTTTTCCATTTGTAGAGACAGGGTTGAGTTCATACTGGTTTTGAGTTTGACTTGTTCCTTCATAATATCATTCTCAGTTTTGATATGTCTATTAAGTACTTCCAGCTCATACCTATCTCTTCTTAACACATATATTTCGGACAGTGGAGGACTAGGGGTTCTATCTCTACTCTCTGAAGCTTTCCTTTCCAATGTTTCAGCATAGTTATAAATCTCTTGCTGTGCAGGTTCAATTTCAGGGGTTTCTTCATCAAAATCTCCTTCAACATCTTCTTCAATAGATGTTTCCTCATCTTCTATGTTTATCACCCCGGTTTATTTGATCTGTGTTTTCCTTAGTTTCCCCCTGAGTCTATGGCTTCTTCTTGGCTGGGATGATCCCTCTCCTTTTTCTGTGGCAGATTTTCTGATTACCCTCTCTTCCTTAAGTTGTCTCTTAATCTGAGTCAACTTCTCAAAGATTATTTCTTCACTACTTTCCTGTACTGTTTTGTCAATTTCAATTTTAGAGGCTCTCCATTTTCTACTTCTCTTTGTAGGTTGATGTTCAGGTGAAGGCTCTTTTGGTTCCTCAAAGTGATTCCTCACCAAGAAATTATCCCAAGTATCTTTTGTTTTGGCTAAATGGTGTTCAATTAAAATCTTAACCAAGCCATGATGGTATAGAGTTGTTTCTAGGAATTGGACTCTCCTCTGAACACTTGAAGCCATATTTTTTAAACTTTGAAGCAAGAAATAGGGCAAATTTAGCTCTTCCTCTAAGAAATGCATTATCAACCTAATATGGTAAACATAGAAAGTACCATATCTACCTTCACAAGTGATAAAGTTTTGTAGGATAAGCAATATTTTTCTCCATTTATTCTTTAATGCAGAGCTTGGAATTCCCTTTTTAAACACAGTGACATCCATACCTAGTGATTTGAGGATTTGCTTCCATGATTCATTATGAAACTCTCTGTTCTTAAACCATATTTCTCCATGTCTAAGCAATCCTGTTACTTCTGCAATAAAAACCTCTGTGACGGTGAATTTAACATCTCCAACTTCAACCTCGGCTCTTTTGAATGACCTTGCAAATGTTTTAGTAACTTCTTTGTGGAAGCCATTAAATTTCTCAAGGAATTGCAGCCATCCTCCCTGTTGCAACATTTCTCTGCTTTGAGGGTATCCTTCCAGGTATTTTGTGCCCACTGGTTCAGTTCTCACAATGAGGCCCATAATTTATTCTTCAATCTTCAGATTAGTACTCTTTCTGCTCACGGAGACAATGACTTCAACCCTCAAACTGATATTCCTCTGCTTTACGGTAATATTGCTTCAATCTTCAAACTGATATACCTCTGCTTCACGGTGATAGTGCTTCAAATTTCAAACTGATATACCTCTTCTCACGATGACAGTGGCTTAAAATTTCAAATTGATATACCTCTGCTCATGGTGATAATGGCTTCAAATTTCAAACTGATATACCTCTGATCACGGTGATAGAGATACCTCTGTTTTACAGAACGAAATGATGAAGGGCTGGCTACGGAATGGAGTAATACGGAGTGGTTACGGAACGAGTTAATGAAGTGAGGTGAAGAAAACAAATCAATGAGTGAAAAGACCGCAGAGATATTTTACAACGGTTTCAAAAATCATCATTAAATGATTTGGCTGGGTGACGTGAGAAAATCAATTACTTCAGCATTTTAACCGCTTAAATAATGATCGGGTATAGGATTTGAAATGAAGGATTTTTACCCAAAGTTTTGCGGAGGGTATATTTTGCATGATCAATAAAAATAATCAAAACAACTTTTCAAATGATTCATAACTAAAACTATAATAAAGTTTATGATATGCCATTATAATCAAAACTTTTTACCTTTGCTTTTCATCTGCTTTTTGTGGTCTCCATATACTTTGTTCCCCTCTGGAAACCATTACTTTGTGAGTCTTCATAATCCTTCTTAATTTTGCTTGTCCATGGATATACTGGATTATCTTGTTGCAATTCAATGTCTGTTGATCAGTGCCTTCAGGATCTGTAGCTGCGAAATGACTGCCTGGCTGCAGAAAGTCTGATTATCTGCAAAATGTTTGTTTAGCTGCAGAATGTACCTGTAGAGAATTTTAATCATGGAATGGAGTGGTTTGGAATATAAGTGGAATATTATATGGAATGAGTGAAGATAAATGATGAAATATGGTATAATGGGATATGTATGAAGTGAATGATGAAGTGGGATGGATTATAATTTATGAAATGGAGTGGAAGAATATATGAAATGGCCTGCAATCCATGACATGTGTTATTCATTTGCAGAAAAACATCAAACTTTAAATTTTGATATGGAAATGAGGTGGATGAAGTATGGAATGAGATGAATGAAATATGAAATGAAGTGAAGTATGAATGAATGAATGAAATGGAGTATGGATGGATAAGTAAATGGAATGAAATGAAATGAGATGGATCAAAAGTGTAATGAATCTGAACTTATGATTTTGTAACAGCTGCTTGCAGAAACAAAATGGAAAAGTTAGAGTGTCAGAAAGATTCTGATTTTCACCCTATATTTTTTGTATAAATATGCCAATCAGTGATTGGTTTTCATGTTTATACTTTTTTTATTTTTATTTTATTTTTATTTTTTTTCAAAAGAAATGACTTCAGAAAATTCAATCAAGTTGATGAAGAAGAAATATTCTTCTTCATTAACTTCACATCACTGTTTTCCTGGAACTTCTTGACAAATTATTCTCTTGAGAGTGGTTTGTGATACAGCTTCAATCTATGACCATTCACAGGAAAAGTGACCTCTTCTTCATCTATTGTCCTGATTTTTACTGCTCCATTGTCAAAAATTTCAACAATTTCATATGGCCCAAGCCAATGTGTTTGAAATTTACCTTGAAAATCCTTGAATTTTGAATCAAACAAGAGAGCCCAGTCACCTTCTTTGAATTTCTTCTCTTTGATGTACTTGTCATGCCATCTAGCCCTTTGCTATTGGACTAGACTTGTTTTCTGAACTGCATCTTGTCTGATCTCATCCAATTCATTAATTTGCTCCAGTTTATGCTTTTGTGCCTCCGTTAAATCAAGTCCTAGCTGAACTGCCATCTTGAAGGTTTGAATTTGGAACTCTATGGGAAACAAAACTTGCTTTCCATAAACAAGCTCATAAGGAGTATGGCCTATTGTGTTTCTCCATGTAGTTCTATAGGCCCACAAGGCTTCAAGAAGCCTATCTACCCAATCTCTTCTATGTAAATGAACAGTCTTTGTTAGGATTCCTTCAATGACCTTATTAGTAGATTCCACTTGACCATTTGCTTGTGGATGATAAGGAGTAGATTTTCTATGCCTGATTTTGTAGCTCTCCATCATTTGTTCCACTAGCCTTGATGTAAATTGAGCTCCTTGATCTGTACCAATTTCCCTTGGGACACCAAAACGAGTAAAAATATCCTCAAAAAGAAAAGTAACTACAGATGCTTCATTAGCAAAAATTAATGGCTTGGCCTCTACCCATTTAGTAACATAATCAGTGCAAACTAATATATATCTCTTTTGTCTTGATGGAGGACTAATAGGTCCTACAAAATCCAAAGCTCATTTTTCAAAAGGTTCAATATGTACCTGAGGTTGTAATGGCATCTCACCTGAAGGAGAAGGTTTCCCTACCCTTTGGCAACTGTCACACCTTTTGACATACTCTTTAGCATCTTTAAACAAGGATGGCCAATAATATCCTAAATGAAGAATCTTATAGGTTTTCCTCTTATCAGCAAAGAGTCCACCACAAGGTTCATCATGACATGCCTTGAGAATCTCAGGCATCTCATCTTCCCGAACACATCTCCTAATGATCAAATATGGACCTGTCTTGTACAACTCATTAGCAACCCATGAATATTTTGCACTGTCATAAATTATTTTTATTTTATCTCTTGCATTCATTATTGAAGGAAATTTTCCTGAAACTAAATAATTAGCAATGTCAGCAAACCAAGGAGTTTGAGTAGAAATTGCAAAAAGATATTCATCAGGAAATTGATCTTCAACTGGAGTGTCATCTTTCATGTTTTGGAGTCTAGATAGGAAATCAGCTACTTTATTTTGTTTTCCAGGCCTATCAAGAATGGTAATGTTGAATTCTTGTAAAAGCAATAACCATCTTATGACTCTGCCATTCGTAATTGATTTGTTCATTAAGTATCTAATTTCAGAATGATCAGTGTGAACAAAAATTTCATAGCCTGTTATATAGTGTTTGAATTTGTTTATGGCATGAACAACAGCTAAAAACTCTTTTTCAGTTACAGTATAATTTAACTCTGCAGGAGTCAAATTTTTACTGGTATAGTATATGGCATAAGGAATCAGGTCTTTTTGTCCCAATACTACTCCTAGAGCTGTATCAGAGGCATCTGTTGAGATATGAAAAGGTAACTTCCAGTTAGGTCCCCTTAAAATAGGTGCTTCATAAATTTTTGTTTTCAGGGTTTCAAAGGCTAACTGGCAATCAGAATTCCATTTGAATTCATAATCTTTGGTAAGTAATTTGAAGAGTGGAGATGCTATCTTGGCGAAGTTTTCTATAAACCTCCGATAATATCCTGTAAATCCTAGAAAACTCCTAACATATTTTTGACAACTTGGAATAGATAAGTTAGAGATGACTTCAACTTTTGACTCATCAACTCTAATCCCATCCCCTGAAATGTGATGCCCTAAAACAATACCTTCAGTAAACATCATGAAACATTTCTCATGACTAAGTGAAAGATTTGCTTCTTGACATCTCTTTAAAACTTTTTCCAAATTTGCTAAGGCTTCTTCAAATGTGTTTCCATAAACTGTGAAATCATCCATATATACATCTACACAATCATGTATTAGATCTGAAAAAATTCCTAATACTGCCCTTTGGAATGTTGCAGGTGCATTGCATAATCCAAATGGAAATACTCGGTAAGCATAGGTACCCCAAGGACAGGTAAATGTGGTTTTGTCTTGATCTTCAAGTGCTACTTAGATTTGGTTGTAACCACTAAACCCATCTAGGAATGAGAAGTACTTTTTGCCAGCTAATGTATCTAACACTTGATCTATGAAAGGTAAGGGAAAATGGTCTTTAAGAGTAGCTTTGTTTAATTCTCGGTAGTCAACACATACCCTCCATTTACCATTTTTCTTAGGCACAATTACCAAAGGAGAAACCCACTGACTATCTGAAATGGGATAGATGAAGTTGACATTTAACAATTTTTGCAATTCTTCTTTAACAATCTCCCTAAGATTTGGATTCATCCGTCTTTGAGGTTGTCTGATTAGTTTACAATTTTCCTCTATATAGATGTGATGAGTGCAAGTCTTGGGGCTTATCCCTTTCATGTCAGTGTATTCCCATGCATATGCAGAAGAATGTCTCTGTAATACTTTGACTAACTCTTCTTGTTGAGATTTTTCTAGGTTCTTGTTTATGTTCAAAGTTTTGCCCAGAAATATCTCACTTGTAGAGCTACCAAATTTATCCATAGAATGAAGAGACATCTGCCTTGATGACAAAAACTCAATGTTGGATCCCTCTTGAAGTGATTCATGTTTGTATTCTAAAGAGGATTCAAAGTTTTCTAGAGTATTCAGAATTTGATTATCTTCACTAATTTCTGAAATTGTGAAGAGAGGTTGTAAATCTTCTTCATCCTCTATCCATTGAGTATCATCTAAATCTGTAATTGTCCTAGATGGAGGATACAAAGTGAATTTCTTAGTTGAACTACTATCAGAGATGTACATATCACCGGATCTACAACTAATGAAAGCATCAGCTGTAGCCAACCAAGGTATTCCTAATATAACAGGATGTCCTCCTAGATTATTCTTAGGAGTTAGAATCATGAAATCCACAGGGTACTCCCAAGAATCTAAGGACACTGGAATGTCTTTTATTACCCCATCAGGTTTGATCACAGATTTGTCTGCTAATTGTAATAATGTGGGTGTAAAGAGAAGATTAGGAAGTTTCAGTTTATCCATGATTTGTCTACTCATGATATTGATTGTTGCTCCTAAATCAAGGAGTGTGTTTTGGATTTCAATCCCATTGATGTGAATTTTAACAACTGGATTTCCTGGGTCTAGATACTTTGGAATAGAAATCTTACCCATCATAATGTCTGCTATTTTTCCTGCCAGTTGAATTTTCTTTGTCTCTCTTATTCTTTTTCTTGTTTTCTGCATGCTCAACTCCTTTATTGTTTTGGCTAAAATTGGAATTTCCTTGATGGCTTGTAATAATGGAATCTTAATGCAAACATTTCTCAGCTCATCTAGGAAATCATAATTAGGCACCATAATAGAAGTAGATGTTGATGGCTGCTCTAATACATGATTTGAAATTATTGGTTATTTTTGCTTTAATTTTTCAGTGTTTGGGTCTTGAAAAGATGTGTCTTCCTCAAGACTTTTATTCACCCGTAGAGAGTCTTCCTCGGAGTTATCTTGTTCTTGTATGATTACAGAAGGTTTCTTCTTTTCAAGTATTCTTCCAGACCTAATTTGAACATCACTAAGGTCTAAAGGAGTAATTAAATAAGTTGGAAACTGTTGGCCTTCTATCATGTATGTGTTCTGAGGATTTTTATTATTGGGGTTTGGTATGGGTTGAGCAGGCAACTGATTTGATTTTTGAGGAAATGGTAATGGAAGTGGTTGATTTTGATGTGGTAGGTTCTGATGATGTTGTTGAGGATTTTTTTGAAAATTTTGTTGAGGATTTTGAGGATAAAAATGTGGGTATGGTGGATAAGATGGTGGATACTGATAGTACTGAGAGTATCTTCCATAGGGATTTTGTGCTCCTTGTGCCCAAGCTTGAGATTGATTTTGAAATTGAGGCCAAGGTTGCTGCCAAGAATTCCAAGGTGGAGGTTGGTTATACATTTGATCATGGAATCCTTGTGTTTGAGGTCCTTGACAAGGCCTTCTAGAGACAAAATTGAGAGATTCTGTGGAATCTGTAGGATTTTCCTCTTGAAAGACAGCTTTGAGACCAGGAAGAGAAGGACAATTCTTGGTCTCATGTTTTTCAGAACAAATGACAAAGGTCTCTACAACTTTTACATCCAAAGGGCACTCTCTCAAGGCATGTTTCTTTCTACATTTGGGACAAAAGATTGCTAAGGCATCAGATTCAGCTTTTTTCTTGTTTTGTATCTTAAGGGTGTCTATTTGTTCACTAAGACTCCCTAAGATGTCAGATTTGAAATCATCAAGCATATGTCATATTTCTGACCTACTTACTGTCCCAGAAGCAGACTTACTTGCCCTTGCAAGAGCAGGATCTCTTGGACCTTTTACAGTTTTAGATTTCCCTCTTGAAAGGTTTATACATAACTCAGATATTTCAGGTAATGTGAGCTGTGATATATCCCCTTTTCCCATCATGTTAAGGATATCCAACCATTCATCCCTAATTGTTTTCAACAAAAGAGCTTTTAAGGTGTCTTGATCTAAGTTTTCCATTTTTTCTCTTTTGATGTTGTAATGAAATCTCTCCAACAAATCTTCCAAGTTTTCATCTTCTTTTGTAACATCTTAAACACTTCTTCCTTATGATTGACCGGCATACAATAATCCAAATACCTCTCTAGAAATGCTTGTTTCATGTCTTCCCATGTCCTAATAGAACTGTTGATCAAACTCATAAACCACTTCAATGCTGCTCCTTTCAATGTTGAAGGAAATAGTTTAAGTTTATTAGCATCTTGTAAGTAGTCATAAGTTCTACACAGGATTTCAAATTCAAATAGGAAGGTTTCGGGATCTTCAGTTTTAAGTCCATAGAAGTTTGGAAGGACAGAGGGTGAAATATTTTTCATGGTTGTATTGGTTTCTTCATCTATTATAGGAAACCCAAAAGAGCTTCCCATTTCTCTTCTACCTCTTCCTCCTTCTGCACCTCTACCTCCTTCTCCTCTACCTCTACCTCTACCCCCTCCAAATAATGTGTGTTCTCCATTAAAGACTCCTCCTTCCTCGTCCTCTGTCATGGTTAATTCTCCTGTGAAAGTGGAAAAGTTTGTGTCCCTAACAGGAGTCTTTGGATCTTCTTCTAAGGCAGGTTCAGTGGATGAAGTGGAAGGTCTCTCTAATGGAATATCTGATCTTAGGTCTTCTAGAAGTCTACGATCAGTAAAGGATGGAATGTGGGTTTGAGTTGAAGCTGTACTAGCTCTTGGTCTAGGTGAAACAACTGGTGTTCTAGGAATCAAACTTCTGTTTCTGCTGCTTATGAATCTACCCCTTGAATCTCTCTCTCTACGCATATAATTGTTTTTGGGAGTTAAGAAACAAAGGTTACCTATTTTTCACTTCCCCGGCAACGGCGCCAAAATGTTTGGGCTCAACCTAGTCTCCTAAATTGAGTTCATTTAATTGTCAACCAGAGTTGGTAAACTGCTGAAGTGAGGTGCACTGTATGTGCCTAGGTGTTTGTTTCCTACTGCGTTGTATTTAGTGTTTTATTATGTTTTTGGTCTTTTGATGGTTTTATGTTCACAAGGAAAAGAACTAAATGCTGATGGAAAGAAGCTACTGGTTAAAAACAGAGTGAAGCCTAATTTGTTGATGACAAATGACAAATGAAAATACTGAGACAGAATCAAACCTAAACTATGACTTAGCAAAAATGCAAAGCTTGATAATGACTTCAAGAAAATGAATCACAACATGAACTTAACTTGTCCAATCCATTCATTAAGGATATTTTGGAAGAGCTTGAGGAATGGGCAGCTAAGTGTAAAAATTCTCCTAACTAAACAATTAAACAATCAACTTGTAATGATACAACATCTCATCCATGATTAAATGTTTGTGAAACATATCTGGAAAAGAACATTTGTAACATCAAAAGATCTCTACTCTAAAACTAGCTCCTAATTATATTCTGCAACTTAGTTTAACACCACTAAACTTCACTAAAAGGTTATAGATTTTTAGAATAGTCTTTTGAGGAAAGGTTTGTTTGTGAAATGGTAAAAAGGTTGCAAAAGTACTCCAGGCCTTGGACTGTTACTATCTTTTGTCCAGATGATTATGAGTTAATTATAGGTTTGGAACAAAAGAGGTTTTGTAAATAATGAAGGCCGTGGTGTTTAAGTTTAACAACTAATGTAATTTAATATGAAATGGATGACAACTAAAATGTGGAATGTAAATACAGTGAGCTAAGCTAGAACTGAACTAATGTGCTACCAGTCTACAATAAACAGTGCTAAACTAACAAGCCATTATCAAACTTAAAACGAAATAACAGAGCATGAATTGAATGCAATTTGACTCCGGAGTATCCTAACTGAGTTATCATGCAATTAATCTATGGGATTCTACAGCCTATTTCGTTCATCATGAATGGTATTTTGGAAGAGCTTGTTAGAAAAATCTTGGCTGTACAATTCAATGCAAATGCAAACATTAAAACTGAAAGCAATTACAATTAAAAACTAAGACATCACAGCTATTTCCTACCCATTGTTATGATGTTTTGGAAGAGCGTTTTAAGAGTAAGATCAGCTATGCTACTTAGTGTAAACAAACAACTGAAACCTCCAGTATCACAGTCATGCCTTAGCCATCATAATGATTTTTTGGAAGAGTTTACTAGAATAAGTTCAACTGTGATAATGAACAAAAGAAATTGCAATTAAAATCTATAACACTACAGCCATTTCTCATTCATTATAATGATATTTTGGAAGAGTTTCTTAGAAAAAGTATAGCTATAGTGACTTAATGAAATTAACTATGAACTCAAACTTCAAAAACGTGAAAAAAACTAAGATACTTATCTAAATTACGAAAGTAAAGCCGTTCAGGAGGCAAGGGCCCTCTACCACCAGACGGAATCTAACTCAAAATAAACTCAACGCGTTCAAAGCAATGCTATCTTTTCATTAAAGGAAAATAACTTAAAACAGAGTATTCTCGATCTTCATAAATATAACATTCAATCCACGAAATCTAATCAAAATCTAGGGCTTGTCTCTCGGTTTCCCGAGTGTATTTATAACAAATCTTCATAATAGAACTTGAAAAAATACGGGGATCATTGTCTTTTCATATCAAAATCGTACTAGAACTCTAAAGATGGCAGCGTAAAGGGACAAAAGGAGACATACGAATTTAATCCTTGTCTAATAGAAATCTGCCTATGGAATAGTTATACAAAACCCTACACGTCGAGTGGTTCATTTCTTTCGCATGGTGAAAGCAAACAAGGAACTGATGTGGAATATACCCCATATACCCATGTTGTGGCTTCCATCATCACGGAACATGCTTGAACGTGAAGACAGCTGCAGAATTGGCGGTTAGCTACGGAATGTCTGCATTCTGTAGCTAGTTTCAGTTCAAAATGCATTACAATGACAAAATCACAAAACTTAGCAAGTTAGCCAAGTTATTCATTCTAAAAGTAATTTTAACTAATTTCATTGATCATTTGGGTCTGGGATAACAATGGACAAAGGAAAATGGAGTGAAGTAAGATGAAAGAAAGAACAATCTTGGAGCTCAACAGCAACGACTCGCTCTTAAACATGACACTCTTCCACTTCATCTATGTGGTTATTTTGTTGGGAAATCTACTTATATTTTGGTTCATCACACAATTTTGAATCCTTTGTTTTCGGTTTTGGGTCAATGCTGCCAACTCCTTTCAGCGTTGCTGGTGTGTTCAAGAGAAGTCCTTCAGTTGATCTCTTCTATAATACTCCTAAGCCTACATTCATGTTTTTCATTCCTAAACCGGTTTCACATCAACGTCATTATCTCTTAAATCATAATACGTGTTTCATTTCACTGATGGGGGATACAGCGAGGCCCTTTTACGATGGGTTGCTTACTGTCAACATCATCTCATTATCTAGGAAGTTGAATTAGAAACTTTCTTTTGGTAACTTGGGGCTTGCATACATCAATGGAAATTTTCCTCGCTCTCGGGAACAATTTTACATCATTAGCCTTAGATCGACAGATAATGTGTGGTGTTTGACTTCAACTCATTTGTTCACACCATACGGATTGTACTACAGTACCTTCAGAGCCATTAACATCATCGGTGGTTTCTCTCATGTTTGTTAATGACTTCCATCATTAGTTGGTAATCACATAGTGTATACCATGTTTGACTTCAACTCCTTTATTTGCGTGGTTATACTTGTACATTGGACAATCAAGTGAATGAGATAGAAGACCCCAAATCTCCATCCATATGGGCTGCATTTTCAGGATTAATGCAAGATTACAAAGAATGATGGCTATGACCGTAAAGACAGTCATCTAATAATGGGTCAAATCTCTATCATTAGTGGACTAGACTTTTTTATTTTTGTACATGTAATGTTAGCTTATGTGTTAAGCATGGGTATGCCTCCCTCAGCAAAGATATCATGATGAAATGTATTGTAGGAGATGATGATCTCAACCAGTTTTTCTTGATCCAGACTTGTCATAAGGTAAAGAAATTCAGTCATCAACCATTGTTTCTGACTTTTTACTTTAAGGGGAAATCTATTATAGCCCATTTTTTCACATCTGGTCAACAGGCATGCAAACTGGATCAATCAACATCCATTAACACAATGTCATCATCCTTACACAAATCCCTAAGCATGACTCTTCCAAAACCCTGAGTTTCTATGTCTGACTCTTCAAAACAATGTTTTTAAAGCCCAACATACCCTGGCCCTTTAGGGACCTACATTCAACAACATGTTTCTCCATTCTGCACTTGCATTGATCAGCAGCAGGTTGTCCCTTGTTGGGGTTGCACTGATTCTAGAAATTCAAGAAAAATATAAAGAATCTTGAAGCTTCCAGGAGTTGTTTCAACCATTTACCTTGGATAATAACTTTGAATCCTATATAATCCTACCTTGGATATTTCATCCCTTATCCCTTGATCTCATTCTCCCATCAAGATTGGATATCAAGCCTAGATTAGTAAATGGAAAAGAATTCCTAAGTTACCAAACTCTCTTATAAATCTACAGCCATCTATAAAATCAAGGTTAGATTTTGGAGACTTATCATACCCTCATGTTGTTGCCTTGTGTTATGCGGAATTGTGATCTACAGATAAACCAAATTCCCTAAGTGTGGTGTTATTCACTTAGAACAACAGAGGAAATAATTACTATCACTTTCTCTAAAACAAGTAGATTTATAGAATGGTGAAAGAGCCTACATGTGATTCAATCGCTTCTCCTTCTCCTTATGTCGTTGTTTTCGTTGCTCTCAATCCAACTTAATTCGCCAGATCGATTCCTACAAACACAAACAGATAACAACAAACAACATGCAATATATAGATATCTACTTATTTTACTCAATCAAATCGATTAGATATGAAATACATACATCATTCAAGAATCCATTGCACAAGAAATAGAGACATATGTATGGGAAAATGAACAGCAATATTTATTAAAAAGTAGAATGGGGAGGTTACAACCAACGGATCGATTTGTTGCCAACCAGCTCTAGCTTCATTCCAGCCTCATTACATCCAACATCATACCGACAGCATATCAGTACTTTCACTCTTTCAAATGAGAATCCAACAGCATAACTTTACCAAATTTCTTCCTTCCCTAGCACTAGAATGAGTGCTCAATTTATAGGGAAACTGATGGTAGTTTCTTAATGAATGACTTTCTAATAATAGGAAAGACATGTTCCCAAGTTCAGAGGTGTTATATGGACATTTGGATTCGAATTTTGACACATATGGACTCTTCTAGAAGGCACTACCCATGTGGAGATTCCTGGAACAATGGTAATTTTTCTCCCAGGTGACCAACACACTCATGAATGTTGGGAAGTGCACTACAGTGCACCCTTGAATGGAGGATTTGGCACTGCAACACAATTATTCCCTTTAGAGACTGTGTTGGTGAGTCAATAAGTGATATAACATATACTTCAAACCTTGGAAATCTCAATAGAAGCCATGAATGGATTGTTCTTCTCTTAGGGCATATAGCAACTAAAATATGAGGGGATGATAGACCCTATTTCATTGGTCCTGGGGATGATGTCCAATTTGACCAGGGCATGGGGTATGATGCCCAAATTGACCTATAATAGTTTTCCCCTAAAGCATGAAGTCAAAATAATAATAATAATATTTGGATGAGATGCTTTACGATGTAATGAGCTGGAACTGAAGTGGACCGGTGACCTTCATCAATATTACAATACATTACATCATGATATTTTCATCTTGATCACAAATTGCTGAGAGAGGCATTCCCATGCTCAGCACATAAACTATCTAATAACATGTACATAGTTCAGAAAGTCATCTACTGGAAGATGATGTTTCTAAGTAAACTTCCTAGATGATGAGTTGATATCAATAGGAAGCCACTTTATCGTGAAACGGGAGTTACTGATTTCAGAGACAAAATGTGACTTGATATAGAAATTTTCAGGGATGACTGTCATGAAAATGAAGGTTTATGATTATTTCAGAAGGATGAGTATTCACTGGATGACTTCTCTTGAACATATCGACGACACTAAGATGAGTTGGCAGCATTGACCCAAAACCGAAGTGAAGGTATGATGAACCATAGGTATGAATGAACCGTTAAGAAGATTACCCAACCCAAAAGTCACAATGATGGAGTGAAAGTGTCATGTTCAAGAGTGACCTGCTACCATAAGGTGTTCTATTCGCTTTCCCAAATTTTCCCTGGTCATTTGTCGACTAGTACCTCTTTATTTTTTAACAAACTTGAGGAGGATAACATATGCTTGATCTATAATTTAACCCTTCGGGTCAATACATCGCTATTTAATAATTTAACGAGTCTAGCGATAAATGAAACTCGATTCTTTCCATGATCGACAAGCCCATCGCAATTTTATGTTTTAACAAGCCTAACGACAGTGACAGCCCGATCCTTTTTCATATTTAGAGAGTTTGAAAAAGAGGACAAAAGAAAAATCCATGATTCCTTTTTCGTAAATTTTTCACTCAGATCCAAAAAAGTGTAAAATGATATCTGAGAGAACCTCCTAGCCATGTTCAACTAAGGTTTTCCTTTTTCGTAAATAATATCTCAGTTCGAAAAATGGTTAAACTTATACTGAGTAGATGTCATTTCATTTACTTTTACCAACTTGAAAACACAAGTGCTCGATAATATTTTCACATTATTGGAGTTTGAAAAGAGCTAAAAGAAGACTCCAGGGGTTCCTTTTTCACCGTTATCGAAGCTCGAAAAATAGATAAAAGTGCGCTTCAAGTCCTTTTACATTTTTTATCAAAGCTCGAAAAATAAGGATAAAAGTATGATTTGTGGTCAAATCATTCTTGAATAAGTGTGCACGACTAATCTGCTATATCAGCTATAAAACCTGTTCAGAACAACATCAAATGGATTAAAAATACATGTTTCATAGCAAAAAATGAATAAAAAACATAGTCACAACATTAAATATGATTTTTAAATAATCAAATGACTAATTAAAAGAGTTTTTACCATTCATTTTTACCATTTGAAAGTTACCATTTGAATTTTGGAGCTCTGAACCAGTTTTTGCCCCCGAAATTCAGCAGTTGATTGCGACAAATTCTGTGGATGATTTTCCTCATCGTTTGATCTAGGGTAGAGCTATGAACCTTCTCTTTCCTTCAGTAGCATTTATGTTTCATTTCATTGCAAATTTTTAGGGTTTTGAGCCCCTTAGGGTAAATTTATTTCACTCAGAGGGAAATGCACTCTTGAATGTCGAAAGGTGCATTGCAGTGCACTGGAATTAAAGGCAAGGTGCATATGCAACTCACTGTCCCTTGACCTGGGGTGCGTTGGGCGCAATTTCCATTTTCGTTTCTTGTTATGTGCCCAAATTTCGCCTATTTTTTTGCATAAAATGGATCCTTATGAGTATTATGATTGTGTTTCAGGTATTCATCGGACCAAAATGATGATTACATGGAGGGAAAGAGAACATGAGGAACAGAACATGATTTCCCTAAACAATTCGAGTACTGTAAGAGCCCTCAGAGACTGCGGGTTGCTAAAGTACTTCAGACTGTCGGATATGAGGCAACAAAGGGTAACCTGGTCTTACTTTATGATCAAGAAGCTGATGTAATAGGTACATGGAAATTTGAGTCCTACCTGAATCAATCAACACTATTACCTTTTTCTTCTTGATGTGTCCTTCTATCTTGACAGTTTGAGGAGTGGTAATTCCTACCAATGCATTACACGATATGGTCGGACTCATTTCTTCCTCTTCTAGGGTTGGTTCATGGTGTATACCCTCTTCTTTTGAATATTCTTGTTCATTTTCTTCTTCCTTCATAAATCTGTGAAATAATTCTTCTCCACACTTGATGATTCTTCCTTTTAGGTGGCATGTACCATTCAACGTGTACAGACAGCTTTTTGCTCTTTTTTCTTCCAATTGTTGTGGTGTCAACCTTGTAGGTTGTGAAAATCTAGGAGTAGCAACACTTCCCTCTTTATAGAAGTGAGTGGTAGGCTTCCTTGTCGCCATAATTTTACATTCACTTTTTTTGGCCAACCTAAATGACTTCTCCAATGAATCAGGTTCCAAAACGTGAACTTCATGTTGGATGTTATCCTTTAAAGTACCTATGAAGATATCAATCCCGTGTTCCTCTAAAATATCAGTTACCCTTATATTCGATTTTTGGAAGTCCTCAATATGCTCCCCACTGAACCCTTTTGTTTGAGATTTATCAATTGGCTAAAGAAGGTGTTGCTCTTTGTATCCTCATAATTTGCTATCATTTCCTCCGTAAAAATTGACCAAGTGACAATTTTTTTACGAGAGAAAAGCCATCGATACCATACAAATACATTTTGTTCTAAATGTAAAGTTGAAATGCATACCTTTTGTGTGTTTTTCACATTATTGAGATCAAACTATTGCTCCATCTGTAGTATCCATGTTACAAGATCCTTTCCATCAAACTTCCTCATGTCCATTTTTGGAATATGGTGGTTCTTACCTCTACCAATAGAGTTCATGAAATCACGATTAACATTTATTTTGTTCTCGTCATGAGTTTCCTCTACTATCTTTTCACCATTAGGAAACATTTCGTGTATCAACTTTATCAAACCTTCCATGTCTGCTTTTAGATCATTCTTCATATTTTCCATCTTAGATTCCATGCCAGCTTCCATGCCATCCATCTTAGCTTCCATGCCATGCTTCAAACCATCCATCTTATATTCCACGCCTTTCTTCAAACCATCCATCTTAGTTTCCACGCCTTTCTTCAAAACTTCCATTTCATTTTTTGTTGCTCTTTGGAGAGCGAAATTTGTTGCACTTGCTCTTGTAATTTTGATATGTCATGTTGCCATTCTTCGTCTTTATGAGTCATAGTAGAGCCTTATAAAGGCTTAATGGGTGTTGAATTATTTTTAGGGGCCATTTTAGAATCCAATACTGATATCTATTCTACAATATGCCCTTGGAATCAATTCAACTTGATTCTTCAAACAAGACTTATGCAATTTGGAAAAGAAAAATGCACACCTTTTACTTGCTTTTGAAGAGCTTGATATTGAAATTGAATTATCTCTATAATTGCAGATCCTAAATATCTAAAATTTGGCCCTGTAGTATCCCTCTGAAGCTTCTTTCAAATGCCAGAGGTCTGACCTGATTTTGATTCTTCGAGGCAAAGTTATGTCCAATCCCCCACAATGACCCAATTATGGACTGGTTCAGTAGAGTGAAATTGTACAACTTTCCACGTGTCAATGTTTCCTCCTTTGGCTCTGAATTTGATAGAAATAAAACTACAATCTGTATAATTGCGACCACTTTTTACAGCATTCCAATCCGATGCTCAGAGAGAGAGCTATGAAGATTTTCCCGCAATCACCTCTTTGAGGTTAAATTCAGGAGCCTGAAAAAGCCCTAACTTCCACAGACCATATCTCCGAAAATGTTGTGAACCAAGCTCTGAAATTTTTCGATGATGTTCCTCAGGACTTTAGCTTCGCACTCTAAAAATTTCAGTTTCTGAACCTTCGTATAAAAAACATTATAGCGAAAATGCCACGATGACCAGTTTAGGATAAATTCAGGAGCCTACAAAAAGACCTAACTTCCATAGATCATATCTCTGAAGATATTTCGAACCAAGCTCTAAAATTTTGTGACAATGTTCTTTAGGATTTCGGCTTCGCACTCTAAAATTTTCAACTTCTGAACCTTTGTAGAAAAAAAGTTATAGCGAACACTCCACAATGACCTGTTTGGAGCAGCGAAACCCTAGAATCCAAAGCTCTGACACCAAATGTTGTGAAACCAGCTCCAAAAATAGAAGAAAAGAGATATCAACGCCTTAGAAATAAGCCACTTCGAGGGGGAAACCTCCAATACATTACATAAATGAACAATTCTTGGATGATCCAATTTACAAAACCTTTTTTCTATATATAGGAGTCCATGGGGCCATAATGTAATCCTAGTGGGCCACAATGTAATCCTAGCCGACCTAACAATAATAATTTAAGGGCACAATAATAACAAAATGGGGGTTACAAGGGTTCAATAATAACAATAAGGGGGTTACACTATCAATAATAAGGGACTATACTAGTGATATAGGGACCTAATGCTGAGGTCAGACATGTTGGAAGATTGTGTCTTTATACGTCTCTTATGTATTTCGTTGGTCAATGCAAATTCACGACGTGTTTCATCAAGATGGATGAGGTTAAAAAGACGCGCTTCTTCAGAAGAGGTGTGAGGTAACAAGTCAACTACGAGTTTTAACGATGGTATTTCACATTGGATAGGAAAGATAGCTTCCAGACCATACACCAATTGAAAGGGGGTAAATCTGGTTGCGTTTATCACTAAGGTTCTGTATGCCCACAAAGTCGAGTACAGGATCAAATGCGAATTTCATTTATGAAATCCTATCATTCGTTGAAGCATTCATTTAAGAATCTTGTTAATAGCCTCAACTTGTCCATGAGATTGTGGATAATAAGGAGTATAACTTGTTGGAAATATTGTCATTGATGCCAAAGGAGCACAAAGGAGCAGCACTAGAACTATCATTAAGGCAAAGGAGCAGAGAAATAGCAGCAATAAGGCAAAGAAGCAGATCAGGCAATAATGCAGTAAGAAAGCATAAAAGAGAGGCAGAGGAGCAATAGAGAGGCAAGGAGCAGCAATAGATCATCAGCAAATGCAGAGGAGCAGAGAGGAGCAACTTTAGCAGCAAAGAGCAGTAAAGAAGAAAAGGAAACAAAGGAAGTTAAGGTAGGAAAGGAGCAAAGGCAGCAAAGGCAGGGTCGTGAACATGCTGGGCAAAGTCGTGAACGGTAAGCGGGCCAAGTCGTGAACGAGTCAAGTATTCTACGAACAAATAGAAAGAAAAAAACAGGCACAACCAAAGAAGCAAAGTCGGCAAACCAGAGTAAAGATACAGCGAGGACCGTTGGATCTAGTCATTGATCAATGGCGGAGAATAAATCGCATATCGCATATCGGTGACTTTTACATTGATATGATAAGAAATCGGAAGTTAAATTGTTTAAAGTGTGATGCGAAGCAGATCTGCAAAGGAGCAACGTGGACCGTTGGATTAGGGCATTGATCAACAACAGAGGTTAAATCGCATATCGTATATCGACAAGTTTTACATTGATATGATAAGAAATCAGAAGTTAAACTGTTTAAGTTGTGATGCGAAGCAAATCAGCAAAGGAGTAGCCTGGATCATTAGATCCAGGCATTGATCAACAGCAGAAATTAAATCGCATATCACATATCAGCGAGTTTTACATTTATATGATAAGAAATCACAAGTTAAATTGTTTAAGTTGAGATGCGATAAGTCATAGAAACTAGGAAATGCAAAGTGAGGCTGATGACGTGGGAATATGATGTGGCAGTGACGTGGCGATGATGTGGCAGTGACATGGAAAGCTGATGTGGCAGATGATGTGGCCTCGACCCCACAGATCATAGGTAATCTATGATGACATGGAAAGGTGACGTGGCGGTGACATGACAGGGTTACGTGGCATGATGACGTGGACTTGGCCCGCATACCACACATTGCAAATCACATAGGATAAGTTTGTTATTAAAATTTAAAATTTGTGGGTTGCGACAGGGAGTTCGCTGCGAATTGCGAAATCGCAAAATCGCAAGTATTGTGAAATCACAAAATCACAAGTATTGCAAAATTGCTATAATCTAAAACATGCGAAGTGATGTAAAGAGGAGCAGACGCGATGGAGCTTCAAAGCTAAAGTCTAGATAATTTAGCGTCTGGCATGGGACCCATCCGCATACCGCACATCGCAATCTGTGATTATTACATTTACATGTTAAGGCATCGCAAGTTATATGTTTTGTGATGCGATAAGAAGTTTGATCTGTGATCGCATATGGAATATGTTAAGAGGAAAATTGTTAGCGTTATAAACTAAATCTTGCGAAGTGCGAAAAGAGCCCAGATGAGATGTAGCGCTAGAGTCAAATTGCAAAGGATTTCAAATATGGATGTAAAGCCTTTCTAGTGTTAAATCGGATCAGAGGTGGAAAAGGGAATTATAACGTAAAACCTTTGATACGCCAAAATGCGATATAAGACTAGACGCAATAAAGTTCGAAGTTAATATCTGATGTATATCAAGTCCGAGGCTATGTGGTTGTATGAAGAAATCGTTGGAAGCAGAGGATGACTCGGTTTACGAAGAAAAGACTGAATGCAGGCAAAAGACTCGGGCATATAAAGAAAATTCTGAACGGGAGTAGACTCGGGTAAGACCTGACTCTAAGTGCAGAAATTTTTCATGTAGATGTGGTTGTGAGTTAAAAATGAAAGGTTGAATGCAAGAGAAAAGACTCTAGGCAAGTGACTCGACACTCATGCAGAGGTGTTATGTGGCTACGGCAGTTTGATAATAAACACTAAACATGGGAAGAAGGAGACTTGGGTAAGTAACCCAACACAGAGCAAAGGAGAAAAGAAGAGCATAGAACGATGCAGATAAGATATACAATAGGTAGAGGCGATGTAAAACATAAAGGCAAGGGTCAAGTCGGGCTAAGACAGTAATGTTGCAGCACAGTTGGAAATATAACAGCAGAAACATAAAAGACAAAGGGACAGCAAGAAGAAGAGGACAAACACACAGCAAAACTAAGAAGCTGAAAGGGCTGAGTGAAATATTTGATTGTAACTGTAAATGTATTAATTATTTTATATTGTTTTTGATGCAAAGGCAAGTCTCCAAGGAAAAGCAAAACTCTAATTTAATACTAAAACGAGTGTATATATTGTTGTAATATCCTGAATATGTTGAGTGAGGAAATGAGTGGGTGGAAGGCAAGAGTTATATCTGTTCACTTCATATTCCCATATATAATGCAAACAACCATGAATTTATATCTATAAATGATGTTATTGTAATATGTATTAGGAGTTTAGAGAGTGGAATAATGAGAGAGAGAATATAGAGATGTTGTGCAGATCGAGAGCTGATATGAAGCAGATTTGAAGGCTGGAAGGGCAGCAGTGAAGAAGGAGAAAAACATAGCTGATATCCAAGTAAATCAGCATATGATTTTATTGT
Organism: Pinus albicaulis; assembly: GCA_034641835.2. Taxonomy (NCBI): domain Eukaryota; kingdom Viridiplantae; phylum Streptophyta; class Pinopsida; order Pinales; family Pinaceae; genus Pinus; species Pinus albicaulis. Next base: position 429,526,427 of record CM076584.1, on the reverse strand, counting down.
AGTGTGAGGAAGTTGGTGCTTTTATTGTAGCTTGATAGATGGGAGTTAGAGCTTCCTTGAAAGTGGTAGCTTGCAGAATTTGAGGTAGTAGCCTCCTGTAGGTTGGAGCCTACTGAAAATCAGTTGTGAGAGGGAGTTGGAGCTTGCCTTTGCATCACAACATTAATAAGATGTGGTTTTCTCCATATGGGTTTCCACTTATATCTTTTTTCTATGTGCTTAATGATTAAGTGTTGATGTGATGTTTTAATCTGTTTAATTACTTGTTGTCCACACATTATGTTTGTTGATCCATCATGTATTAAGCTTCTTAGGAAATGAAGGTGTAAATGAGTTGAATGAAAAAAAAAAAATGTCCATAAATGTATTAAACTGGTCCCCCCCCCCCCCCCCTCAGTTTAACTAAGTGTTCATCAATTGGTATCAGAGCGGGTTCCTTAACAGTTTAGAAATTGGAAGGAGGTCCTAGGTCCCCAAAATGGCTAGCATAGAAGGATGCTCAACAAGTAAAGCCCCATTTTTTACTGGCACAAACTATGCTTTCTGGAAAATAAGAATGAGGACATACTTAATGTCTCTAGGAATAGAAGTTTGGGCTGTTGTGGAAGAAATATATGCACAAAAGGATACAAACACTGAGGAAGAAGAAAAACATAATTTCAGAGCTAATGCAAAAGCAATGAATGCACTCTTGAGTGGTCTTAGTGAGTCAGAATTTATCAAAGTAATGCATAGTAAGACTGCTAAAGATATCTGGGATAATTTAGGAAACATTCACGAGGGAGATACAAAGGTGAAGATGGCAAAAATACAAGCACATAAAACTCAGCTTGAAAACTTAAAAATGAATGAAGATGAAGATATAGTTGCATTCTTATTAAGAGTTGCAGAATTTGTGAATATCATGATAGGCCTAGTAGAAGAAATTAAAGTGTTGTAGTCCAAAAAATATTGAGATCTCTTCCATCCAGGTTTAATCCTAAGGTTTCTACCATAGAAGAAACAAAAAACTGGGAAACCTTAACCAGAAACCAATTACTTAAGAACCTAACAGCATATGAGATGAGACTTCCTAAAGGGAAGTCAAACATGAGGGAGGTTGCCTTTAAGGCAAACAAGTGCATAGAAGAAAAGGAAGGTACATGCTCATGCTCTGATGAAGAAGAAGTCAAATTTTTCAGAAGATTAAATAAAGGCACAAGTAAGTATAAAGGTAAAATTTAATTTAAGTGCTTTAATTGTGGAAGAGTGGGGCACTATGCATCTAAATTTCCTCATAAGAAAATAGAGAATCAGTCAAAATGGAAAGAGAAAACCAACTTCAGGAATAGGCCGAAAGGGAACATATTTAATAAAATAACATTCTATGCTCAACAAGACAGCAGTGCATCTCAGAGCTCAGATGAATCCCCCAATGAAGAAGGGACATCAAAATTCATTTTGATGGCCAAGGAAGAGCTTGAGGAAGATCTCCGGGAATTTGCAGAAGAAGGTGAGGTAGATCTTGAGGGGGAGATAATTAGTGCCCTGGATGAAATAGATAGACTTAAACTTAAGAGTAAGAAACAGAAAGAGATTCTTCAGAAATATGCAAAGACAGAACCAGATTAGGAAGATCTTATTAAATTGAATATTGAACTAGAAGAATCAAGGAAAATAGAGGATATTCTGAAAAGAGAAATAAAGGAGAAAAATCAGGAGCGAGAAAAACTAGAAGAAGAAGTGGTAAGCCTGAGGAAGAAATTAGAAAAGGCCCAAATTGAATTAACTATAAATATTTCTCAAATGAAAAGCTCTGTACATTTGGACAAAATTATAAATGCTCAAAGACCTCCTCGTATAAAGGCTAGGATAGGCTATGAAGGAGAAACCAGCAAATCCAAGGCAGAAGATAACAAGAATATCATTTTTGTAAAAGTTGTAAAGGATAATGAAGCAGTAAAAAGGGAATCCAAAGAATTAGAAACTAACAAGACCGTGGTATATAATGAAACAAACAGAAACAAGCAGTGACCTCAAGTGACAAAGAAATAAATTTAGAAACAGTCAACTGCAAAAGGCTCATACGCTCCTAAGGATGAATTGAACAAATTTGGAAGATGTTAAAGTAGGTTCCTTCCCCCTGTGAGAAGTGTCACTTGCTTTTCCTACCACAAACCTGGACATATTGCGGCATACTATAAGACAAAGAAAATCCATTCCAACCAACAAAAGATGCAACAAACGAAAAGACTACCTCAAACAACTCTCTCTGCCAGAGACAGATACTACTTCCATGGGTATTGTTTTTTTTGTAAAGGGTTCGGTCATAAATCCATGGAGTGTAGAGCGTATATATAGAGACTGGAGTATGGAAACTCAAGGAGAATTAAGAACAATAATGGATTCACTCATGTACACAATCTATTCATAAATACAATCAAATGTTTTAGCTACCATAAAAATGGGCGCAAGTCTAACGAATGTCCTCTCAAAGACTGTGATCCATCTCCTCAAAAAGGTTATAGAGAAAACACTGCATGCAATGGAAAAGGAAGCTAAATAAATGTGATCTGGTTCTAATTGCTCAAGATCAAAACAATAAATGGTATGTGGACAGTGTGTGCTCAAAACATATGACTGGAGACTGAAACAAGTTTGTAACTTTTGATGAAAAGAAATTTGGGAATGTTGTGTAACCAGCTCCAAAAAGAGAAGAAAAGAGATATCAACGCCTTAGAAATGAGCCACTTCGAGGGGGAAACCTCCAATACAATACTTAAATGAAAAATTCTTGGATGATACAATTTACAAAACCTCCTTTCTATATATAGGAGTCCATGGGGCCATAATGTAATCCTAGTGGGCCACAATGTAATCCTAGCCGACCTAACAATAATAATTAAAGGGTACAATAATATCAATAAGGGGGTTACACTAACAACAATAAGGGACTATACTAGTAATATAGGGACCTAACAGGGAATGTAACATTCGGTAATGATAAAGCAGGGAAAATCAAGGCAAAAGGCACAGTCAGCCTGAATAATGGAAGAGGAGAGGCTCAGGATGTATTGTTTGTAGACGGCCTAAAATCCAATCTGCTAAGTGTTAGTCAAATGTGTGAAGTAAGGTCAATCACCACTGGAAATACCTTGGTCAAAGGTGTTCGAATAGAGAGTAATGTTTATATAGTAGAAGAAGAGAATGAATCATGCCACATCAACAAACTTGACGAATCTTGGCTATGGCATAGAAGATTGGGGCATCTAAATTTTTACCACATCATCAAACTAAGAAAATGGAAAGCTATCAAAGATTTTCCTACAATAAATAAGCCACCAAATACCATATGTAAGTCCTGCCAAGTGGGAAAAAAAACTCGTACAATGTTCAAAGCTAAAGACCAACTATCTACAGGTAAGCCTCTTCATCTTGTACACATGGACCTATGCAGACCTTCAAGAATAAATGCACCAGGTGGAGAATCGTATTTCATAATGATAATCGATGATTTTTCCAAATTAATATGGGTGGAATTTCTCATATACAAATCCGAAGCATTTGAGAAATTTAAGATATTCAAGGCACTAGCAGAAAATCAAATTGGATGTAAACTAAAATATCAATCAGACAGAGGAGGTGAATTCACAGTTGATGATTTTGGAGACCTGTGCAATGAATGTGGGATAAAGCAACAATTTACAGTTGCAGGTACACCTCAACATAATGGAGTGGCAGAGAAACAAAATAGGTCAGTACAACAAATTGCCAGAGAAATGATGCAAGAAAGAAACATTCCCCAAACCTACTGGGAAAAATTAGTACACACAGTTGTTCATATTCTCAACAAATCTCTTCTCATGCCAAATTGTGATAAGACTCCATATGAATTATGGCATGGGAAACCAGCATCAATCAAGCACTTTAGAGTCTTTGGCAACAAATGTTTCATAAAGAATAATGATGAAAAAATGGGGAAGCATGATGCAAGAGCTGATGAAGGAATATTTTTGGGATATGCATCTAAGAGTAAGGGATACAGGTGCTGCAATAAAAAACTGCATAAAATTGTGGAAATCGTTGATGTGAGATTCGACAAAGATCTACTAGATAGAACCAGAAGTAAAAACTGCGACAATCCTCCAGATGATCATGAAGATCAAAATCAAGAAAATAATGAACAGAGTACGACAACAGAAGATATAGAAATAAAATCAAAAGGACCCTCGAGACACACTCAGAAGAACCATCCTGAAGATCAAATTATTGGAGACAAGAGTGCAGGAGTCCAAACTAGAAGACAGCTAGCTGAACAAACCGACGAAGTGTACCTAGGCATGTTGTCACAAATAGAACAAAATAATTTCGATGAAGCCAGCAAAGACAAAAATTGGGTAAATGCTATGAATGAAGAATTAGACCAAATTGAGAAGAACAACACCTGGGAGTTAATGCCAAGACCTGTTGGGAAAAATTTCATTGGCACAAAGTGGATACTCAAGAATAAGATGAATGAAAAAGGTCAGGTAATCAGAAATAAATCTAGACTTGTATGTAAGGGATACTCTCAAATCAAAGGACTTGACTATGATGAAACTTTTGACCCTGTAGCAAGAATGGAAGCAATTAAAATGTTTTTGGATTTTGCATGTTATCATGATTTCAAGGTATATCAAATGGATGTGAAGTCTTCCTTCTTGAATGGAGATCTAGAGGAAGAAGTCTACATGGAACAACCTGAAGGATTTTCCTTAGCAGATAAACATGACTATGTGTGCATATTAAAGAAAGCCCTATATGGTCTCAAACAAGCACCACGTGCATGGTTTCTAGGCTAGACAAGTACTTTCAAAAACAAGGTTTCAAGAAGGTAGGAGTAGACAACAATCTGTATTAAAGGCTGATGAAAATGAACTCTTAATTGTAGTAGTATATGTAGATGACATCATGTTTGGTAGCAACAAGGATGAGTTAGTAAAAGGATTTGCAGAAGAGATGAAGTTAGAATTTGAGATGTCTATGATTTGAGAGGTCACCTTCTACCTAGGACTTCAAATTCCACAAAAGAACAAAGGCATATTCATTTCACAGGAAAAATACTTAAGAGACATGTTAAAAATATTCCAAATGGAAGACTGCAAACCTGTGTCAACTCCCATGATCACTGGATGCAAGTTATGTGTTGATGATGGATCCGCAGATGTAGATCAAAGACTTTATAGATCTATGATAGGAACTCTGCTATACCTAATTGTCTCGAGACCAAACATTATGTTGGCAGTAGGACTTGTGGTAATATATCAAGTAGCGCCAAAAAAAAATCACTTGCTAGCGATCGAGAGGATATTTAAATACCTGCAAGGAACTGCACATTATGACCTATGGTATTTGAAAGGAAAAGACTTCACATTGACAGCATATACAGATGCATATTGGGCCAGTTGTGTAGATGACAGGAAAAGCACAAGTAGAGGTGCATTTTATTTTGGAGAAAGTATGGTGGCATGGTTAAGCAAGAAGAAAACATATGTCTCTCTATCTACATCAGAAGCGGAATACATAGCAGCAGCAACTTGTTGCACACAAGTAATGTGGATGAAACAAACTCTCCAAGACATGAAGGTAAGCATCACTGAACTTATTTCTATCAAATGTGACAATACAAGTGCAATAAGTATATCAAAAAATCTAGTACTTCATTCAAAAACCAAGCACATCCCAATAAAGTACCACTTCCTTAGAGAACAAGTAGCAGAGAAAATAGTAAAGATGGAGTATGTACCAAGGAACAAACAATAGACATATTCACAAAACCTCTTGCTAAAGAACCATTAGAATATCTAAGAGACAAACTAGGGGTAGTGTCTGCAGATGATACTCTCTGATATGATCAGAAAACAAACCAAAATATATATATATATATATATATATATATATATATATATATATATATATGATGGAAATACACCAATAAAGGTTGCCATATAAGGAACAAAAACAGTGCAGTAGACAAGTTAGTATCAGACATGAAGCATCATTCCAAGGGAAGAGCCGCCCATAAAATTTGTCTCAGAAGAGATAGAGATATGGAGCTGGTAAATATCTACAAAGGATCATTACACTGTATGTCTTTATGCAAAGTTTTAATAATGAAACAAAATGTTCTTAAGAAGGATGAATAAGAGAAATGGTTATCATGATTATATCACTACATCATTCATCAATTAGTATTTGTAGCAAGCAGCCTGCCTTTCAGTAGAATACAAATTGTTATTAGTGGAGCAGTGGTATGGTACAAGTCCTCAAGATCGGAGTATTATGACAGAAGTACATCAAAATTCTAGCACATATCACCTCTATCAAGCAGTAAGGGACATCATTCATGCAATCTCAATAATTTTCGAAGTGTTCTCCCAACAACTCTTATACACCAGTCTGGAGCAGCAAGGTATAAAGTCAGAAGAAGAAGACCTATACACAACTCAGAGAGAAGTAATGAAAATATGGAAACTAAACTGGGAAATGTGCAACCCTTTGCCATTGATGTCAAAGGGGGAGGAAAAGCAAGCAGAAGAAGAAAGGCTCTTTTGAAAATCAAGCAGAGGAAGAAAGACACTTCTCAGAATGAAAGGGGGAGGAAATCTTGGAGGATGTATTGGAGTGTTGGAGGAAGTGTTGGCATCAATGCCAAAGGGGGAGACTATTGAAAATATTTTCATTGATGGCAAAGGAGCGCAAAGGAGCGGCACCAGAACTATCATTAAGGAAAAGGAGCAAAGAAGCAGTAGAAATAAGGCAAAGAAGCATATCAGGAAATAATGCAGTAAGAAAGCATAAAAGAGAGGCAGAGGAGCAACATTAGATCATCAATAAAGGAAAAGGAGCAGAGAGGAGCAACTTTAGCAGCAAAGAAGCAAAGGCAGCATAGAAGCAGTTAAGGCAGAAAAGGAGCAAAGGCAGCAAAACAACAAAGGCAAAGTCGTGAACATGTTGGGTCAATTCGTGCACATTTGGGTCGAGTCATGAACACAGGGCAAGTTGTGAACGATTCAAGTATTCTACAAACTAATAGAAAGAAACAAATAGGCACAACCAAAGAAGCAAAGTCAGAAAACTGGAGTAAATATATAGTGAGGACCGTTGAATCTGGTCATTGATCAATGGCGAAGGATAAATCGCATATCGCATATCGCATATCGGCGAGTTTTACATTGATATGATAAGAAATCAGAAGTTAAATTGTTTAAAGTGTGATGCAAATTAGATCAGCAAAGGAGCAGCGTGGACTGTTGGATCAGGGCATTGATCAACGGAAAAGGTTAAATCGCATATCGCATATCGGCGAGTTTTACATTGATATGAAAATAAATCGGAAGTTAAACTGTTTAAGTTGTGATGCGAAGCAGATCAGCAAAGGATTAGCATGGACCGTTGGATCTGGGCATTGATCAATGGTGGAGATTAAATCTCATATCACATATCGATGAGTTTTACATTTATATGATAATAAATTGCAAGTTAAAATGTTTAAGTTGCGATGCGATAAGTCATAGAAACTGTGAAATTTGAAGTTTGAGCGATGATGTCGCAGTGACGTGGCGATGATGTGGCAGTGATGTGGCATATGACGTGTCCCCGACCCCACAGATCGCATGTAATTTATGATGACATGGCAAGGTGATGTGGTGGTGACATGGCATGGTGACATGGCGCAATGACAGGGACCTGGCCCACATACCGCACATCACAGATCACATAGGATAAGTTTATTGTTAAACGTTAAAAGTTACAGGTTGCGACAGGGAGTTCGCTGTGATTTGCAAAATTGCAAGTATTACAAAATTGCTATAATCTAAAAAAAGCGAAGTGCGATAAAGAGGAGCAGACACGATGGAGCTTCAAAGATAAAGTCTAGAGAATTTAACATCTGGCTTGGGACCCATCCGCATACTGCACATCGCAATCGGCGATTCTTACATTTACATGTTAAGACATCGCAAGTTATATGTTTTGTGATGCGATAAGAAGTTTGATCTACGATCGCATATGGCATATTTTAAGAGGAAACTTGTTAGCGCTATGAACCAAATCTTGCAAAGTGCGACAAGAGCTCGGATGCGATGTAGCGCCAGAGTCAAATTACAAAGGATTTCAAATCCGGATGTAAAGCCTTTCTAGTGTTAAATCGCATCAGAGGTGGAAAAGGGAATTATAACGTAAAACCTTTGATATGCCGAAATGCGATATGAGACAGAACACGATAAAGTTCGAAGTTAAGATCTGATGTATTTCAAGTTTGGGGCTATGTGGTTTTATTAATAAATCGTTGGAAGTAGAGGATGACTCTATTTATGAAGAAAATATTGAATGCAGGCAAAAGACTCAGGTGTATAAAGAAAATTCTGAACGGGAGTAGACTCAGGTAATACCCGACTCTAAGTGTAGAACAGTGTCATGTAGATGCGGCTGTGAGTTAAAAAGGAAAGGTTGAACGCAAGAGAAAAGACTCTGGGAAAGTGACCCAACACTCGTGCAAAGGTGTTATGCGGCTGCGGAAGTTTGATAACAAAGACTGAACTTGGGCAGAAGGAGACTCGGGTAAGTAACCTGAAAAAGAGAAAAGAAGCATGGAAGAGCATAGAACGATGCAGGTAAGATATACAATAGGCAGAGGCGGTGTAAAACATAAAGGCATGGGTCAAGTCGCGCTAAGACAATAATGCTACAGCACAATTGGAAATATAACTGCAGAAACATAAAAGACAAAGGGATAGCCGGCAGAAGACGATAAACACACAGAAAAACTAAGAAGTTGAAAGGCTTAAGTGAAATATTTGATTGTAACTGTAAATGTATTAATTATTTTATATTGTTTTTGATGCAAAGGAAAGTCTCCAAGGAAAATAAAAACTCAAATTTAATACTGAAACAAGTGTATATATTGTTATAACATCCTGAATATGCTAAGTGAGGAAACGAGTGGGTGGAAGGCAAGAGTCATGCCCGTCCACTTCATATTCCCATATAGAATGTAAATGGACATGAAGTGATATCTATAAATAATGTTACTGTAATATGCATTAGGAGGTTAGAGAGTGGAAGAATGAGAGAGAGAAGATAGAGTGTTGGGACCCTTGTTTTGAATTTTGAATAAGGAACAAATTTTGGGTTGCGGATCGACACACGGCAGGCGCAACAATGGTAGGTAGCAGCGTTGCCAAGGTTGCGGAGGAACAGGAGATAGTTGATGAGGCTGACGCAGATAAGTGCAGACAAAGAGAAGATATGGCAGAGAATAGATAGCGGAACTCATAGGCAACAGAAAGAAGCCGAAATCAGCTGAAGAAGAACACAAGAGAAACTAGCAATTGCGCTGGTGGGTGAATAAATAGGTCGTCACGCAGCCGAAAAGGAGATCATGCACGGATGTAGAGGGATTGAAGAGGATCGAGCAGACGCTGCAGAAGAGCTCTATCCTGAGTACGACATCCTTGTAGTTCCTAGGCTCTATTGATCTATCATGGTTGTATTATCTATCTCTCTGTCCTATGGAATGTCTATAATAGAACTATAAGCTCTTCCTGTTGAGCGATGTAACTGTGGATCCAGCTGAAGGTTCTAAATATAATTGAAGTTTGTTGTCTTGATATATGAGTTACATGCATGTATGATGTCTGTGGTACCTTAAAATTTTATTTTCTTAGTATCTGCATAATGTTACGAGAATATCTTCTATGTATGATGTTATGTATGCAAATGATTCTATGTTAGCTTTGAGTTGCGGATCTGTCAGCCACTACCAATTTGTTCCCCTCTACGCATGTGGTCGCGCATGCCTCGGGTGAGACTCTCTGCTCTCCGGAGTAGGGTGAAAATGACGGCGTGGTTCTAGACTACGGCGGACTCCTTTGTTGGCCCCCGATCCTTGAACACAGGTCTTGCATGCGAGACTGTTTCCTCGCCAACAAATGGTTCGGGTTGTCGGGACCCTAAACTTCATTAGGGGAACTAGATCATGGTATCAAGGATCTTCGAAGGAGAAATACGGAGATGGTGGGATAACCACCTGGACCAGTTTATAGCTCAGCAAGCGGAGCTAACGAATCAAAAGGAGAAGGTGCTCAAGGATCTAGTCCTTTTCTCAGATTCCTCCAGCGATACGTACGAGATCCTATAGGGAAAATTCCCTAACGACCTCTATAATTGGTTGAGGAGGTTGCAGACCGAGGTGACTAAGGAAAAATCACGGAAGATCAACCGCAAGTGGGTGCACGAGATCGGGTGGCCACACGTGGTACCGGATGCGGGTTGACCCATGCTGATAGATTTTTAGGTAGAGTCTACCTTGGAAAGGGTATATTGTGGAGTTTGCGCGAGAATTCTACCGGTCCTTCTCCCGGAGTGAGAGCTATCTTCTCATCGGACTTAGAGGGAAGCTACTTAAGGAAATTCCATTGTGGATTAAGGCCACGATGGTGGATGAAGGGCTAATGGAGATTCTAGAAGGATCGAGCATGGAAGCGTAAACCTCCGGTCTTTGGGGAAAGGGCACGAGGGACAAATGCTACGTGAAATGTGAAGCGGGGGGAGTGGGGGAATGGATGTTGAGGGCCGCAAGGAGGTTGAGGGGAGCGACGTGCACATCGGAGGGTGCGGATCGCCGACGGGTGGCGAAAGGGTGATGCGGGAGTTAAAATGGCGAGGGAGTAGTCGGAAGGATCAAGAGGAGGCGCCTCAGAGGATAGTGGATATGGAAGGCCAGGTGGGTCCCCAGGAGATGGGAGGGACCGTTTTGGGAGTGTGGCGAGTGCATGGGAGCCTAGCCAAGAGGAAGAGGGAGACGATGTCTAATGAAGGAGATGCAGATGTTCATCCTGAAGAAGGTTCCGATGGCAAGTGGTACGTCGTGATGCAACGGTTATTCCTAGAAAGGATGACCTTCATATCTCCAGGTATTCCTACTTCCCAAATTTTGAATGGCAAGGATCCCTACCTTCCCCTGGTACTGTATAAACCTTTAAGTGATATTTTCGTTAAGTTAAAAGAGTTGAGTCGATTGCATAGCAGTCCATTGTCGAGCGGCGATGCATGCTAATAGCGACATTGCGGTAGTATAGAAAATTACTAGTGGTATAATTATGCAGCCGGGACCCGGAGGGTTCATTCTAATCACACCTTCGCAAGTGAATATCGGCGGGGTCATTCACTCGGTGCGGAAATTTTGAGCGAGGTAGCGACGATGTGGAACAACACTGGTACCTGCTGACGAAGCCATGTGGAGGGCTCGGCGAAGCGCCGAGATGCAAGAAATCTAATAGAATTCCAAACCATGCCGAGAGAAAGGGCATTGCCTTTGGTTCAGCAAAAGTGGTCGAAGGCCCACCCAAAGTCCAACGAGTTGCGGACGTCAGGCGGGGATTTTGTGCGAGAATTTAATCTTCCCCAAATGAGACAGAGTGAGGTTTTGTACGAACTGTGGGAGATTAAGCGAAAGAGAAGGAAGACTATGTGGGAGATGATGCGCGAGTTCAAAGATGCGATCGGGGAAACTCGGCCACCCGATTGACCCAAACCATCGGAGGGATTGGTTCATCGAGAGCTGCTGCTTCCTTGACACGAACCCCCCTCGAAAGTCGACGAAAATATCGACAACTTGCGAGGATGCTGTGGAATAGGCTGATGAAAGATAGAGGCAATGGCGAGGGCTACCCTCGGGAATGTAGGGGAGGGCGGCCTCACTGGGACCCATCCCCTGCTTTGGGATTGCAACATCATGTTGCCAATGCGTACCGAAAAAATTAAGGAGATGCGGCCTATAAGACCGGCCCGAGGGCCGAATGTCTGGTGTGCACACGCTTTGCCTGGTAGAAGGAGCACATGGCAGGCGGGTTTCCTCGATTTGCGTGGCCGGGGAGTGCCCTACGGTGGCGGAAGTATGGGGGACTCCCCCTGTCGGGGGAGGTGTGCGCGATAAACTTGCAAGGGGTCTGTCCGGCGCGGCAACGGTGTGCGGGGTTCCCACACCAGCCAACCCAAGCCGCAACGAGTGTTGCGAGGCATGGCACGGGCCGGTCGGGTCATCGACCTTGGGCGTGTGGCGTTTTGCGCAGTGCATGGGTGTTAGGACAACGTATCTTGTGAGTTCTTGTGCTTCCACGAACCACAGCAACGCGAACGGTGCGGGCGCTTCAGGCCGCACTAGCGAGCGCAGATTGGGCCAGAGAGGCCACTCCTACGGGGTGAATGAGGATCCCGGGCGGAAGCGAGAGGTGAGAGTGGTATGCGCGGGCGCACGGAGGGACGAGGGTGGGCCGCGAAATGCTACAAGCGTTGTGATAAAGAGGGTCATGCAACACCCTCTTATATAATTGTTAGAAAATTATATATTATGGAGCAATGAAACACATAAAATATGCCAAAAATAAAAGCACACAAAACACATAAAAACAGAGAGACACAGATATACGTGGATTTCGCGAGTTTGGAGCTACGTCCACCTCAAACGGCCCGGTCCTTCCTTTCTGTTATCCCGGCAAAAATTGAAGAGACAAAACCTACGGCGGATCCAGTTGTAATATCCTTTGTTCTCTCTCCAGGTCTCCCTATACTGTTTCTCGCTGCGAGAATACACATACATTCCATAGCCACGATACTGATGCCCTCATAAGAGAGAGCGAGTTGCCTTCTAGGGAAAAAAACCCTAATCTAAACATAACTTCTACCCATCGGATCATTTGCCTAATGAACGGCCCAAATTGACTAGAGATTACTATACTTATGCAAAGGCGATTTTACATGCGATGCACAGCTTCGCGCGCGCCGAAAGCCCCCGCCGCTCACGGCGGCGATTAATTACGGGCGACGTTGCCGCCCCTTTTAAGGTTCGGGGGTCCGATGCTTTCGCGGTACAAGTTAAACAGAGATGATCGGGCTCCACACCACAAAATCTCACTTGCGTGCTTGCTTAGCTCACGCTGTCTTGCTTCATTTCGTTTGGACGATGACTCACTCTTTGGACCTAGTTGTTTCTCATCTTCATCGTCATCCTTGAAGACCAATTGAGCCCGAGGCATGTTCCTCGGTTTCTCGGATTACAACTTTTGTTAGCATATACTGCGGGATTACGGCTAGTGTGTATCTTTTCCGGCTTCAACTCTCCATCTTCCAATACGGCCTAGTATGAAATGGTACTTGAGATGTATGTGTTTAGTCTTGGGAATGAAAATGTTGAGTTCTTTGCGAGATGAATAGCACTTTAGCTTTATCAACTAGTATAACGTGCCCATATCATGCTTCTTACCCAATTCATCCATAAACCTTTGTAGCTCAAATCATTTCTTTACTAGCCTCTGTCGCAGCAACATACTGCAGCACGGTTGTTGAAAGTGCAACGACACTTTGGATTTTGAAACCCAGCGTGACGGTTGTTCCACCTATAGTAAATACATATCCTGTGGTGCTCCTCCTTTTATCTCTATCACACACCATGTACTGCATCAACATATCTGTAGAGAAATGTTTGAACCACCAAAGAATAATGGCTTGATTTGTGGTACCTCTCAAATATACGAGAATCCATTTCTACGCCATCCAATGTTCTTTTCCTGGATTGTTCATGTGCACTGCTTACTGACTCCTTGCTGTGTCCAATATCGGGCCTTGTGCGGTTCATTGCATACATTAAGCTTCAGCTGACTGATGCATGTGGAACTTTAGACATATAGTCCATTTCTTCTTGGGTCTTGGGGGCACATCTCCTTACTAAGTTTGAAATGGCTAGCAAGTGTACTGTAGCGTTTTGCATTACTTGCATATTAAATCTTTTCAACACCTTTTTCTATGTACTCATCGTACGAGACGGTGTTAATTTGCGATTTTTCTTTGTCTCTCGAGTGTTCGCATACCCGAGGATTTGTTTTGCGGCTCCCAAATCCTTCATTGCAAATGATTTTGCCAATTTTCTTTTGAGCACATTTTATTTCTGAATGTTAGACTACTGTGACAAGCATGTCATCATACATGACGACAACAATAAGATATAGCTGCCATCATTTTGCCTTTTTAGATAAACACGATGATCGGAAGTGACATCTAGTATAACCTTGTTCGGACATGAACTTGTCAAAAGTTAGATACCACTTTGCCTTGGAGCACCACGTTTTAAGCCATACAAGCTCTTCTTTAACTCTTTGCCACACGCAATTTTTCTTTCCCTTTTACCTCATATCATGCAGTTGCTTTGCATGTATATCTCTTCCTCCAAATCTCCATGGAGAAATGTTGTCTTTACATCTATACTGTTCAGGAATGTAAATCTTCAGCTACTACAAAACTTAAAATAGTTACGATTGAATTCATCTTAACAACGGAGAAAATGTTTCATCCAAAATCAATACCTTTCTTTTGTGCAAACCCCTTCACCACAAGTCTAGCTTTGTACCTCTGTTTTCCTCCATCTTCTTCCTTCGAGCACAGCAAGCCCATTTGATTAACGATGTAGTTTTACTGCGGGCTTTCGACCTAAGTCCCAAGTACTGGTTATGCATTAGAGGAGTCCATCTCTTCTTCCATGGCTAGCTCCCACTTCTTCCTACTTTCCTCTGCATTGCTTCTTCATAACATTCGAGGTTCCACCGGAATCAATCAACCAAATAAAGTAATATAATGAAGGAGAGTATCGTTTAGCTCTACTTATCCTGGTAGATCTTCGAACACCATTTTCGGGTGTTTGAGGTGCTTTTCTTTGTTGTGGTGTAGTTGCTTCTGCTCTGTGGTTGTTGATTATTATTATTTTCAAGCACCTTTACTTTTCGAATGTCTCATCGAGAACCGCATATTCCTTGATTTCTTTTCCTGTTTCTTTTCACCGCAACTAATTCTTATACAGAACCTTTTCATTGAATATTACATCTATTTCTGCTCCCTAATGATTTTGTGATTTTCATAATCATATACAGCGATAACCAAAATCATTAGCACCATATCCAATAAAGGTACATTTCTTTGATTTTGCCTCAAGCTTTGCTGATGCATTTTCTTTATTAATATGGACAAAGGCCTCACAGCTCTTAAAGGCTTCAAAAAAGAGTAGTTTTACATTTTTACCTGTCCATGCTTCCTCTGGAATACCACCATCCAAGGAACTTGAAGGCCCTCTACGTTGTTTATTAGATAAACGGCGGTATCTACGGCATCTTCCCAAAATAGTAAAGGCAATCCTGCATGCAATCCCATGCACCTTGCACGCTCCATGATTGTTCTGTTCATCCTTTACGACACACCATTTTCTTGTGGTGTTCTTGGGCGCATCTTCTCTGCAGGAATTCCATGCTCCCGAACGGTACCTATCAAACTCTTTGCTGCTAATATTCACCTCCATTGTGCGAGTCACGAGACACTTCAACTTCCTTTCTGTCTCAATCTCAACCAAAGCTTTCCATTTCGTGAAAGTATCAAATACATCATATTTATTCGATACGACAGGTAAAGCATGTTTTTCTAGTTGCATCATCGATAAAGGTAACATAATAACGAGAGCCAGAGAGTGATGCGAAAGCCGGAGGTCCCATACATCTGTACGCGCCTGGCTCCAATTTTTCGCTCTTCTTTTGTTTCCCAACTCTAAGAAATACTGACTCTCTTTTTGTTTTCCATAAATGCAATTCTCACGAGAAATCCAAATCAACATTCTTCAAACTGGCGGCAAATTTCTTGCGTGAAGAATCGTCGTTCCCTTCTCACTCATGTGTCCGAGCCTATGATGCCATAATGTTGCATCTTGCTCCTTTGGAAGTTAAAGCATTAACGAGAGTTAGAAATACCATTGCATAAATACAATGTACCAACCTTTTCACCTTTTGCTATTACCGGGCGCTCCTTTGGTGACCTTCCAAGTTTTGTACATGAAAGTTGTCACACTGACCTTCACCCAGCCTAGCACTTACTTTGTTGAAAATCAGATTTTTCTTCGAGATGCGGAACATGCCTTTACCTCCTTTAGTAGCCATTGGTTTCCATTTTGTTGTTTTACGAGAACTTTACCCATTCCAACAATTTTACGGGGTTTATCATCACCCAAATGAACTTGTCCAAAAATCTCCTTGAACATAGTCATGAAAATATTTCTTATCGAGTGTGGCATGGAATGAAGCCCACACGAATCTACAACTCAAGAATCGAGTAACATTTTTGAAAGAAATAATCAAAGCATCTTGTAACACATCACCTGTCACATTTTCTTCATGATTGTTTTCTTGCTGTGTGTGTCCCCTTCGTTTCCCTTCGAGATCTACGAGTCTTTCTTTAGGTGTCCTTTCTTTCCGCAATTCCGGCACACTACTCACGGTGCGAACTTGGATGCGCTGCACTTGATTTCTTTGTGATATCCCGAGCTCTTTCCTCTTTCCATTCTTCTTCCCCTAGACTGCTGCACTCAAAGCATTACACGATGTCTCACGACGAGGCCTGTACTAAAAGTACGCATTTCCTCGCTAAGGATAGCACCAACAACATCATCAAACTTTAAAGTACTAGATCCGGAGACGAGTTACTAATGGCCATTACTAAACCATTCCAACTCTGCGGAAATGAGCGGAAGAATAACAAAGCTCTAACTTCATCATCAAATTTTACCCCTACGAACTTAGCGGCCCAGCAGTAGCGCTGTTAAATTCATTTAAGTGAGGTACGCAAAACGGATCCACCTTCGACATCTTCATATTAAATAGTGGTTTCATAAGAAATACACTTGTTTGAGGCGAGGGTTTTCATATAGTTTCGCCAACGTTTGCATCAAACCCTCTTTGTTGTTGTTTCCTTCGAGAAATATTGAAGGCGACGGATGCCGCAAGGCACAAGCCGTCTTTGTTCCAAGTGCCTTTCTATCGAGAATGTTCCGTTGCACGTACGTGTCACGCAGCAGAAGCTTCTTTGTTTTTCCGCTCCAATGGTGGGTACGAGGATCTTTTTGATACGAGATAATCTTCCATCTAGTACATCTTCCACGGTGGGAAGTTTTTGCCGTTAAATTTCTCAACCCTAAACTTACCATCGTCTTGCCATTGCTCCCCACTGCGAGTGGGGAACCCTTCTTTCTGCGATTTTATCGACCCGGAAATATACCTTCGAGCGCTATTTCCGAGTTGTTAGAAAATTATATATTGTGGAGCAATGCAGCACATAAAATATGCCGAGAAATAAAAGCACACAAAACACATAAAACCGGAAGAGAGACACGGATATACGTGGTTCACGCCAGAGTTTGGGCTACGTCCACCTCAAACGACAAGTCCTTCCTTTCTATTATCTAGCAAAAATTGAAGAGACAAAACCTACGAGCGGATCCGTTGTATATTATCCTTTGTTCTCTCTCACGGTCTCCCTATCTGTGTTCTCGCTACGAGAATACACATACATTCTCGTAGCATGATACAATACCCTCATAAAAAGCGAGGGGTTGCCTTCTAAAGAAAAAAACCCTAATCTAAACATAACTTCTACGGGATCGGATCATTTCCTAATGAACGGCCCGAAGTTAGACAGAGAAATTACTATACTTTTACAAGGCAATTTTACATACGTTTTTAGCTTCGGGTGCGCGCGGCCCACCGCCCGCTACGAAAATCGTTGCCACTGGACACGCAACAGCGATTAATTGTGGGCCTTTTAAGGTACGGGGGTCCAATGCTTTGCTGATACAAAGTAAACAAGATAATCAAGCTCCACACCCAACGGTGTATCTGATTTCACAAAGTACTCCAATGTTCTTAACAACGTATACTTGTCGGTTCTGTGCGTCCACGACTCACAACACCGAACGGTGCGAGCTCTAGATGCGGTGGCGGACGGGTCGGGCCCGGCCCTCCTACGGGGGTGAATGAGGCTCCCGAGCGCGGAGGGCGGTGTGCGCGGGCGCACGGAGACGGGGTCCGGCCGGAAATGCTACGTGCGTGATCGAGGGGTCATGTGGCCTGGGAATTCCCCCTACCCAGAAGATCGTGGTGTTCCCAATGCCTTGTGAAAACCCACACGACAGAGGATTTCCCTGAACTTATCAAGAAGTGGGAGGAACGAGCAAGGCAGAGGGGCACGAATTTGGTAAACGCAGAACCTCGAGCGACAGCAACTCCAGCCATGTAAAACGTAGCCATAGTGATGCGAGGAGGAAAGAAAATGGGAGAGGATGCTCGTGAAAAGTAGCCGATACGGGTGATCAGGCCCGCGTCCCCAAAACAACTAATCAGGCCGGAAATGCAAAATAAATATTTCCAGGAGGCGGCAGAGACTTTTGCCCAGCTAGGGGGAGACAAAGGTATTGAGGTACTCGTGAAGCACGATACCGGAGCACAGAGCACTACGAGGGATCTGATTGAGGAATGGCTCCACCTGGCCCTCGAAAATTGTTCCCGACAATGCTTCGATGCGGGGAATAACTCAGAAAACGCCTGCACGGAGGACGTCTTGCAGGGGAATACAGGAACGAGGGAATCCTCGAACACAGCACCCCAGTATGTACAGCGGGTCAAGAGGAACAAAATAAGAATGGGAAAAGACTTCCGGTTAAATACGCAGGTTGCGGGCTTTCAAATTAGAGACACCATGCTTGACTTGGGCTCTAACGTCAATACGGAAGACGTGGGAAGCTCTCGGGCGGCCCCGATTGACCTACTCGCCGATCCGGCTCGGGGATGGTGAGCAGTCTTGCATTGCTGCCGAGTGGCGGAGACTCGAGAGATGTCGAGGTTGAAATCGCGAGGGGTAAAGACTTGAACTTAGAATTTTGAGGTCATCAATATTATGGGAGACAAAAGATCCCTACCACCAAGTACTGGGAATCGGCCCGGAGCTTTGAAAATTGTGCCATCATCGACCTCAAAAGGAGGGCTGATGATTTTTGAAGATGGAGAGGTCCGGAGTCACTCAGCCTCTCGACCCGTATCGCGGGTCCAGAGATATGCGAGAAATTGTGGATAATAGGGAGGATGCTCGGATATTGGACAACCTCTGTCCGGATGACAACCAGCGGAAACGAGAGGATTGTATTAACAGAGTAACAACGGCAAACGATGGTGCAGGCGCGGGTGGTCCCGGAGCTCGAAGGCCCGTTGGAACTTTAAAGCTTGGGATGAAGGAAGATTGTGGCGAGCAAGGTGGGTATGAGACCGGCATGGGGATATGTGCCAATATTTCCAAAGTCCATTGGATTGGAGCTGAGATAAGGGAGTACCCCACCTTGTCCAACATGCAAGCAGTAAATACCTTCATTGCAAAAGTGGAAGACAAGGTACCAGAGGAAAATAGGATACCTCTCTTGGACGTAGCACTCCAATCCACATTAGCCAGGTGGTGGAAAAATCACCGCAACTCCCTGTCGCGGTGGATTTGCGTGGCAGAGGCTTCGCGGGCGCAGTTCAAGGAAGATGAAGGACCTCGAAACAAGAAAAGGTACCAAGGAACTTCTGATCCGAGAGACCACCTGAAAACCTGTCAGGAGCAGTGGCAAAGTGTAGGGTGCCGCGAGGATTTGTGGGTCGCATCGAGTTTTCCACTCCTGGATACCATCTCACATGCCTGGTACTTAGAAGAAGAAAGAAATAGAGGGACCAGTTCTTGGTAGGATGTTGCAAACAAATTTGTTCAGTGCTTTTCATTCGAGGGGAAGACAGAGTTGGTGTCTCTAGCATTACAGGCCATAAAATGGGTACTATTTTTCCTGATCGCGGGCATCGACGGGAGGCCATTAGTCTTTGAATCTTGATGGTGAGACGTAAGTTGGCTTGCCAACGGATCGATAGCGAGCGGAGACGATGACGGTTTGGAGGGACACCGAAGGCACCTATACTTTGAAGAGACGAGAAGGAGCGGAAAATTAAAGAAAGAGCCTACCAACCGAAGGAGGTCCATCTAATTTCCGCTAAAGACCAAGAAACTAAACATCGGCACGGAGGAAGAAACCCAAAGGCGGCTACGAGTTGGGGACCTACTTTGGGATGAGGAGATGACAAAGGAAATTTTTATTCTTCGGTGCGGTAGCCACCGCCAGTACCGGGGAAATCACACTCCACGGGTACATGTAAAAATGCATTTCCAAATTCATGCCAAGTAATTCCATTCACTGACAATTTCAACTTATGCGGAAGCTTCTTTAATTCAAAGTAAAACAATGGTTATAAAACCTTTGGCATTTCCCACTTCATAAACATTCGACTTGTAATTAAATTCCATCCAATCTTTGTTCTAAGGTTTTGGTTCTCACCTCACATTAAACATAATATATACAATTATATATTACGTTCACAACTTAAATAAAGTCTGAAGGTGTATATCCACCACGACGTTAATCAATTCATTTAATACTGAGTGTCAAAACCCATCATATAAATCCCTTTTACTCTGGATTTAAACACAAGCACCATAACGGTTATCCCGACGATAGGTGCAGCATTTCAATGCTTTCAAATCTCTTTGAATGATATATATCCAACTCCGAGATCAACAATTAAACATGTATTAAAACTGCGCCACGATGTTTCTTACCTTGCATAATTTCTATGCAACTTCACATTGCAATTCGCCTCGGCTTTCTCGCAGTTTCTCTTGCGCCTTCATCACGGTTCCCTTGCACGTTTTCATCACTTTTTAAATATTGTTCATTTTTCAAACCATCAACGCACCAATTAACTCCCCGCAGCTCTAGTTGCAGTTTTTAATCAACCTTCGCTCCTTCGACATCCGATTTCCATCGCTCCGGCTCTTGATCCTCATTTCGATTTGGATCGATATAGATTGAATAAGAGCTTTCCCTTCAAATTAGTATTCCTTAACATATTCGATGCTTAAACCATTCGCACCATTTCAAAGAGTCGGCGTCCATACTGTAATTGAATGAATTTAATAATAAAAATCGACTTCAATTGCAATCAAACCCAGCTTGGCAATTGTGAATCACGCTCCAATTCTTTGGTTAACTCCGCCCTTTCTTAACGCCTTCCTACTGAATTAACAAGGCACCGGAATCAATGTTAGGTATTCGGGCGCTTGCATAAACAAAGTGCGGATTTAACTCAACGGACTCGGTATGATTTCTTCCCGGTGCGAAATTCAACGACTTGTCAAACTATGTATTCTGCGATCCCTTCAACGTTGCTTGTGATATTTCCGGGGCTCAACTTAGAATCAATTGACACACGTCCTTTCGTGCAGTGCATATATCAATTTACTAGGTAGCTCCTATACGGAAAATCGAGCCAATTAAATCTTGCCTCCTCCGTCGGCGTGTTGTGACTCGATTGCACAATATCGGTGACCCAAACTATTCAACGATTCAACACCATCGAACTTCATTAATGCCCTACTGAAAGCGAGATTTTAACACAAAGTTTAAACATGCTGCGATCTCCAATTTACGGGTCCCGGTTTGTATTGTAGTCGGCTCCACCAAAATTTTCAGGTGTCATATCAAGATTTACTTGGACTTTGTAATTGTTAACGGTACAACTTTGTGAAGAATTGATTACGGCAACCTGTATTGCATTCGAGTGTACGGCATTATAGACATTCGATTGCATTCCAATTGAAAAACATAAATCGATACTCATTTAAAATCGATGCGCTGGCAATCTCTTGTACGAAATCACCCATACTTATCCAAGGCTGAAAAACACTCTTTGATTATAGAGTTTCCTCTTATAAACACGCGGCGGCTTATTACTATCATAGGAAGAGTGTTCATTCTACAGGTTTTTCTCTTATAAACCCGAGCGACATACACCAAGTCAATTTATAATGAATCCCAATTCATTCACACAATAAAAAACTCGGAAAAGAAGGCGTAATTTCCCGAGAAAGAAATTAAATTCTATTTTAATTCACGCAAGCACTTACATAATAATCTCCCTTCCTTGGCTCTGATTTCCAAATCATTGACGCCCCCTGCAAACTGCTCAGAAGGCTTCCAAATATAAACCCTGCTCTCTTCTCACACTCTTTCTCTAATCTCAATGCCTTTGGGCTTGATAATTTATGCAAATTTAATAGAACCAATTTTGGTTCTCATCCCTTTAATTACTCAACGAAACCCCCAAATATCTCTGCAAATCCTAAAATCACTCTTGAATCCCTAAGGATCCTCTCTCACCCATAATTAATGAAACTAATTTCTAAATTAATATTTAGAAAAATCTCTCATCCATTCACATCCTCGACTAATCAATCCTCCCATATTCTCAATTATTTGCAATATTTAATTAAAAAATACATAAACCCACTCAAATCATTCATAAAAACTTAAAAACCCCTAAGTTTAAAAATACAAAGTATTTTCCTCTTCGCTTTAATGCTCCTGCCCTTAGGACTCCCGAGGTTGAAAATGATCATGATCTCCCGATCATGCCTTTTAAGTCTTTGTCCTTGTCTTCCAGGATCCCATACTTGTACATCGAAGTCATCATCTATTGTCACTTGCTCGCTCTTTCCGAGGTTTCCATATCTTGGTGCATCGCACCTCCCGGCTGTGCTATCATTACTCGCTTTTGTCTTTCCCTACGTGCCCAAAGTTACTCTGCCTTTCTTCTATGTTGTCTCTTGCTTCTTTTGAGACACCTTCATCATCGATCTTTTGATGCTTTCAATCTCTGTGTCCGAGCCTTTCCTACTGTACGGAAATTTCTTTGCCATACGCTGCTACGCCTCCGTCTGTTGTTTCGAGTGCGTGGCGCACACCTTATTGCTTTGCTCTTCTTGTTGCAAACATTGATGTTGCGGCCCAATCGATATTATAAATTTGCCTCGGGTTTACTCCTATGAGATATCACCCCACATGTTCTTGCCTCCCAAACTTCACATTGTCCCTGCGCAACATTCTTTTTGCTCATCACACACCAAACTTATCTTCAAAAAATAAATTATCATTTAATTATTTTCCTGCAGTAACACATTCATTTATCTTTGTTTGTATACTAGTAAGCAAAATCAATTTTAACAAACTAGTATCTGCACCTTTCACAACTTCAAGCAAATTTACTTCGATTACTGCAGCTTCTTTCTACGGTTCAAATGTCTCCAGCAAACATTTCAACAATTTCTTCTCAAGCATTTGATCAACATGCTGCAAATTAGTTCCGACGCAACCTTCGTCTTCTTCCCCTTTGACAATATTAGGTAATTTTCCATCATCATCTTGATTGATTCTGGAAATCAAATCAAGTTCTTCAAACCTTGTGCTCATCCTCTATCCTTGTATGAGTTCCAAAATTTTGCCCCATGGTCTTCTCTTGGCTATACGGACAAGCCAACTTTCATGTCACCCATGGTAACAAGCCTCGTTGCTTATGAGACATGGCTTGTCTCATCCTCTTTACTGCAACAATTCTTCTTCTTCCAAAACAATTCCAAGTGATGGATTGTCTTCTATATCACACAATAAACACAATCAAATTGTCGGCTCAAAATCACAAGACCCAATGGTCTCACTTGTTGATTCGGTCACCAAGTTTTCTCTCTGCGGTTCAAGTCTTCTTCGGGACTTAGAAAATCTCCACTAGCTTTCTCCTTATTTTCCTCACCGGCAACACTTGATTATGTTGCTCTGAGTTCCTTTCCAACTCCTTTTTCAGCACATCGGTATGCTAATTTGCATTCACCATGAGACACTTGACTAGTCTCTCCCTTATTTCCATCCTCTTTGTTGCATGATTATTATTCATGAAAACTTTCTTATCTTGCTTCTTCATCAAATTATCATGTGTATGGGAGTCTACTGCCTCTCCAATTCTCTTCTCTGTGATCTAATTTCCTATACAATTCAACAATTTCATTAGGAGTGGAACTTGGAAACTACCTGATACCGATACCTTCACCAACTTTTGACTCATCATCGGATGGTCTTCCTTCTTCTGCTCTAATACTTTCTGATTAGACTTCTTTGTCTTCATTTCCTCACGAGGATCTTGCTATCTCGGCATTGATCTGAGCAGGACTTCGGATTCAATTCTTCTTGAACAAACTCTAAAGCTTGCTCATCTCCATGTGTTATACCTGCAAACATACACAACTTATTAGTTTTAAAACCGCAATATTTTTCGGTCTGTTGCTTCCTCAACACTTCCCTTTGAATATATCTACATGTGGAATCTTCAAATTAGTCTGCGAAAGCTCAAAGAACTCTAAGTTCCTTCTTCAATAAGGCAATCACACTTTGCCTCAAATTCATCTGCAATGGTTTCCAAATCACTCTCTTTCCCTTGATGGAAAGATCCATCCTCCATTCGATTTTCTTTGCTCTTGCGGCCATTCCTATAGTACCTACAATTGTACCTTCGTCTTGCCAATCTCTCTTTCTTTGACTTTATCGGTCATCTCTGTGTGGCATTCCTACGAACCTCTTCTCTGATCCTCCATGATCATCTTCTCCATGAGTTTCTCACTCACCATGAGTTGCACTAGCCTCTGTGATAGCTCTCCTGCTGCCCTTACCTCACCAATCAGCTTCTTTGGATCTGGTCTTTTGGTAAGAAATCTTGGTTCTTGCCTCTTTGGAACCTCTTGAGCACTCTCTCTTGCTCTCTCTAGGCTATCTCTTCAACTCACCTTCTCTTCGGAACAACGCAATTGTCCTCCTTATCCGGCCTTTCGTGGATATCGGAGTTCCCCTTTGCCATCATATTGTCTACAACCATAAACCTTAATCACAAATTTCAAATCGAAGAGTATCTCACCTTTAAGATCCTGCCTTGATCTTGTCCTCATTCATTTCTGCAATCACATTTCTTGCAATTGTGTAGCTTGCATATCATATTTAGAATACATTCAAATAAAACACTCTTCGGTTCTCAACGGAACCTTCTGCCACTCATTCGGAAAAAAAAACAAACATCTTCCATTTCCAACGAGCCTTCTTGCTCTGATACCAAAAAAATGATGCGGGGTAACCCTATACCCAGAATCACACTCCCGATGCATATAAAAATGCATTTCCAAATTCATGCCAAGTAATTCCATTCACTGACAATTTCAACTTATGCGAAAGCTTCTTTAATTCGAAGTAAAACAATGGTTATAAAACCTTTGGCATTTCCCACTTCATTAAAATTCGTCTTGTAATTAAATTCCAGCCAATCTTTGTTCTAAGGTTTTGGTTCTCACCTCACATTAAAAATAATATATACAATTATATATTACGTTCACAACTTAAATAAAGTCTGAAGGTGTATATCCACCACGGCATTAATCGATTCATTTAATGTAAGTGCTCCAAAACCCATCATATAAATCCCTTTGACTACGGATTTAAACACAAGCACCATAACGGTTATCCACAATGAGTTCTAGCATTTCAATGCTTTCAAATATCTTTGAATGATATATATCAACTCTAAGATCAACAATTAAACATGTATTAAAACTACTGCCACAATGTTCTTACCTTGCATAATTTCTATACCTTCACTTCTCGATTCACCTCGACTTTCTGCGGATTCTACTACGCCTTCACCGGTTCCACTTTTCACGTTTTCATCACTTTTTAAATATTTGTTCACTTTTCAAACCATCTTGCACCAATTAACTCCTAGCGCTCTAGTTGAAATTTTAAAATGCTTCATTATTCCTTCGGCATCCAATTTCCATCGCCCATCTTTTGATCTCAGTACCGATTTGGATCCAAAATGAATTGAATAGACTTTTCCTTCAAATTAAATTATTCCTTAACCTATTCGTGGTTAAACCATTCGCACCATTTCAAGAGGCGAAACATCCATACGTAATTGAATGAATTTAATAATAAAAATCGACTTCAATTACCCGATCGAACCCACCTGGCAATTATGAATCCGCTCCAATTCTTTGGTTAACTCACTCCTTTCTTAACGCCTTCCTCTTCGCATTAACAATTGAATCGATAGTAGGTATTCGGCGCTTGCATAAACAAATGCGGATTTAACTCAACGGACTCAGTATGATTTCTTCCAATTGCAAATTCAACGACTTGTCAAACTATACGTGCCGCAATCCTTCAACGTTGTGATCTTTCCGAGGGCTCAACTTAGAATCAATTGACACTGCGTCCTTTACGTACGGTGCATATATCGATTTACTAGGTAGCTCCTATACGGAAATCGAGCCAATTAAATCTTGCCTCCTCAAGTACGGCATGTTGTGACTCGATTGCACAATGGCATGAAGCTCACCAAACTGTTAAAATTCAACACCATCGAGCTTCATTAATTCCCCTCTTAAAACGAATTTTAACACAAAGTTTAAACATACTTTCGATCTCAATTTCGAGTCATTGTATTGTAGTCGGCTCCACCAAAACCCCAGCGTCATATCAAGATTTACTTGGACTTTATAATTGTTAACGAACGAAGAATTAGTACGACACCTTATTTGCATTCGAATTATGTGACATTATAGACATTCAATTGCATTCAATTGAAAACATAAATCGATACTCATTTAAAATCGATACTTTTCTCGCAATCTCTTAGTACGAAATCACCCATCTTATCCAAGGCCAAAACGCACTTTGATTATAGAATTCCTCTTATAAACACGAGAAACTTATTACTATCATAGGAAGAGTGTTCATTACAGTTTTCTCTTATAAACCGGCGACATACACAAGTCAATTTATAATGAATCCCAATTCATTCACACAATCTAAACTCGAGAAAAAAGGTGTAATTTCCAGAAAAAAATTAAATTCTATTTTAATTCACACGACACTTACATAATAATCTCCTTCCTTGGCATGATTTCCAAATCATTGGCCCTTTCAGTGTGAGGCTTCCAAATAGAAACCCCTGCTCTCTTCTCACTCTTTCTCTGATCTCAATGCCTTTGAAGACAAAGTAATTTATACAAATTTAATAGAACCAATTTTGTGGTTCTCATCCCTTTAATTACTCAAAAAACCCCCAAATATCTCACAAATCTAAAAATCACTCTTGAATCCCTAAGGATCCTCTCTCACCCATAATTAATGAAACTAATTTCTAAATTAATATTTAGAAAAATCTCTCATCCCTTTACATCCTCAGCTAATCAATCCTCCCATATTCTCAATTATTTACAATATTTAATTAAAAATACATAAACCCACTCAAATCATTCATAAAAACTCAAAAACCCCTAAGTTTAAAATACAAATTATTTTCCTCTTCGCTTAATGCCCTTGCATCAAGTCTCCTCCGAGAATACGAAGACCTATTCCCTTCATCGGTTGCATATTTAAAAGGCATCAAAGGAGACCTTGGAGAAATGTGAATTATGCTAAAACCGGACGCCGAGCCAATGAAGCAACAACATACCGTGCGAACCCGCGGATCGAGGAGAAAGTCAAGGGCACCGGGAGATCGATAAAATGTTGGGCGGGTCTAATCTTCCACGGTTGTGGAAGAAGCGAGTGGGTGAGTCCCATCGTCATTCCAAATAACAAGGACGAGTACGAGAAATGCGTACGTGTTGATTACGAAGCTTGAACAACGCTACATCCATGACCCATTTCCCACCCCATTCGGCGACGAAGTATTGGACAATGTTCTTGGAAATGGGATCTCTCCTTCAGCGATGGGTTCTCGGGCTACCATCGGGGTCGCATTGCGGACGAGGACAAGACAAAAACGATGTTCACCACTTAGGTGAGGGGTCTTTTGCATATCACGTGATGTCGTTCGAGTTGAAGAAACACTTCTTTGTGTTTTCCGGGATTGTCATGGGCGCGACTCGGGAATACATTCATTGGTTCCTAGAAGTCTACATGGACGATTGGACCATCTACGAGTTTGTTGACGGACCATACACCACTATGCATAATGTTTGATCGGTGTCGACAATTTGCAAATTTCCTTGAACTTTGAAGAAATGCATCTTTGCGGTTCCATCCGAAACGCTCCTAGGACATGTCGTTGTGCGGACAAGGGTCTACATCGACCACATCCAAGGTAGCATTGATCATTCACATGGAAGCCCGAAACGGTGGGCGGTTGAGGTCAACTTCTTTGGGGCACACGGGTTATTTCAAACGGTTCATCGGGAACTATGTAGAATGCGCTTGCTCCTTTGGAGAAGTTACTACGGAATTAGAGGTGTTCCGGTGGACGGATGGTAACGGGTTAGCCCTTGACACTTCAAAGGAGAAGGTGGCAACGACGCCCATTACGGTCCATCAGTTGGGATAGCGATTCCATGTGCATATCGATGCTTAGGTATTGCTCTTGGGGTTGTCTTGGCGCAACCGGGGAGACGACATTTGACCACCCGATCTACTTTTCGACCCACCTGGCTTGTCTAATGCGAGTGAAATTACACCACCACGGAGAAGGAGGCCCTCGCAATGGTGTACTCGCTCCGGAAGTTCCGCCACTATCTCCTAGGAGGTAATTTTAAGTTCTTTGCGATCACTCGCATTGAAGTACCTAGTCAATAAGCCGTTTTGGAAGGCCGGATATGCCGATGGCTTCTACTCTTTCGAAATTCACCTTCGAAGTGAGCATCGAGCTGGAAGGTTGAATGTCGAGCCCAATCACTTATCTAGGTTGGAGACGGGTGAGAACGAGGGCTCTCTCGATGATGAGTTGCACGATCTTGATCTTTTCCGGGTAGAGAAACCATACCGGATTATTTGGCTGACATTGCAACTTACCTAACCACGGGGCGATTGCCCTTGGCTATGCTACGATCCCGGAAACGACACTGGTCATTCGTGCCGGCGACTATCGGCTTTGATTACGGGTCGGTTGTATAAGTCAGACCCCTTGATGAGATGCAACGAGTGTGTCCTCGACCATGAATGCGAAACGCCGTCTTTCGTGGAAGTCTTAGCGGCATTGTGGGAGGACACGTGGGGAAAAACCCACTTGCCTTGTGCTACAAGCTGAATTTATGGTAGTCGACGGTCCATCTTAGATAGCAAATCATTTGTCAAGAAATGCGATGTTTGACGGCGAGAGAACGGGGAGGCCCTCTCTCACGAGGCAGTTGCCCTACACTCGGTGAATGTGTTGCGCCCATTTGAGAAGTGGGTTGTTGACTTCGTAGGCCCCATCGCCACAGAGTGGCCGGGCATTCCAAGGCCGGTACATCATCACCACCACGGACTACCTCACCGGATGGGCGGGAAGACGGCGGTGGTACGGAATTGTACGGCGGATACGGCGGCCGGATTTCATCTTTGAATACATCATCGGCGAGTTTGGGCGCACGAACAAGCGGTGATAAAGGTACACACTTCATTAATGAAACGATCGAATTCTTTGTCGGACATTTTCATGATCCAACATCACAAAATCGGCCCGTACGACGCAAAAGCCAATGGCCTTGTTGAAGCGTTCAACGAAATCCTTGAACGGGGTTTGACGAAGATCTACAATGCCAAGCGGGATAATAGGGACGAATGGTTGCCGGCCACAGCATGGGCCTACGGGAACAACGATGAAGCCTTTGTGTCGAAATACCTTTTAAATTTGGTGTATGGCGGTGAAGATGTGATTCCCTCCAAGTTCACCATCACAGAGTCTTGGTCACCACCTCCCCTAAAGTTCTCGGAGGAGGAATCCATGCGGGAGCGCCTACACGAATTACAAGAACTTGACGAGGCCGGGGTTCCTTGCCGAGTTTCATCAAAAGGTTTAGAAAGACGGCCGAAGGTGTGGCATGATCGCCACATTAAGAGCCAAACATTCCGGGTTGGAGGTAAGGTTCTCATACGATAGCCGGGTTTCGAAGTTTTCGAGAAAAGCTTGCGGATGCCTTGTTTGGGACCCTACTTCGTCGTCGATATTAGGGATTCCGGAACCGTTCGGTTGGCTCAGGCGGGCCCGGTACTATTTTACAGGTGGGTGAATGGCGCACGCACAGGCGCCCTTCCGGGACTAAGTTTCTTTAGCTTTTTTGTTAATAACTCTCGCACGAGAAGTCGAAGTAGAGTAGAGTAGTTGAATAACTCTCCCGCAACCGGGATGAGCATAGGTAGTGTTCGTTGTCCATGCATAGTCGTCGATAGCCGTTAGGTTGTGGGGACGCACCTCCAGCGGTGTATTTCGCGGCGCGTACAGCATGTCGTCCTCATAGGATAAGCGAAACGTGTCAAGTGTAGGTCCACTATCATTTCATTTAGTACTTGTGTCAGTCTATAAGATCGCCAAGATTTGCAACATAAATTGGCCATAATTAGAAGTAACCTTGTAGTAATCATTTTTCCATAATTCGAAGTAACCTCAGCCATCGTGTCCACCCATTTCCCCATACCACCATCAGCAGATGTCAGAATACACCTTAGCATGCAACTGCTCACACGATTATCACCGTGGAGGATTCCAGCGGGAATTAATTCATTATGGGGTCTCATCATCCTCACTCGTGCTAGTTAATTACATAGCCTGCATGAAGAAAAGCGCGAGAATGCCGGAGAGGTCCAAGTTAGAGTTAGAAATTTCTAGAGACGCAAAGGCAATTAGAGCAGAACCAGAGCAGCAAAGGTGTCCCGAAGAAAAGATCCAAGAGAAGAGGCCGAGAACTATTCTGAAAGTGTATCAACGCCATGCCAAGATGAAAACATCCAATCCAGCAGTAGTAGAATAGGAGCTCGACAGTCGGATTCATAAAATAGAGTCCCTCGTCGAGAAGTATGATAGTGCTGCCCTCATCGATGCAGACCTCATGGACTCTTTCAAGTTCCCAGTGCTTAAACGCTAGGTGTACATGGAAAGCTATACCACAGAAGCAAAGCGAG
Source organism: Pinus albicaulis (assembly GCA_034641835.2). NCBI lineage: Eukaryota > Viridiplantae > Streptophyta > Pinopsida > Pinales > Pinaceae > Pinus > Pinus albicaulis. The sequence continues at coordinate 429,495,718 of CM076584.1, read as the reverse complement.
TAGCAACAAGGATTTTTCCTAAGTTTCGAGGCATTCAGCAGTCCTCCATTCTGCATTTGAGGAATCTGCCAGTATTCGGGATGACAGGAGCAGCCATGCAATGTACCAAGTTCTTGCTCAGTCGAATTCAGAATGGATCCCTGTGGTTGGGCAAAGAAATTCCTATCCTTTCTGAGGATATTCACCGTCTCACATGGCTCTCACAGGATGGCTCGAATGTATCCTCTGCATGCCAGACCACCTCCAAAAGAGAAAAGAAGTCAGGAGATGCGGATTATTATGTAAAATATGGTACCCGGCGGGGAGGAAAGGGAGAAAAAATGGAACTCATAAACAAGCCCGAAGTTAGGTTCGCGTGTTACCTCATTGCCAGTAAGACAATGAGGCACTACACGAAGGGGGGATGTACCCTGGATACCATTTCCATTGCAGAACACTGCGTCTAGGGGGCCAAGCTGAACTAGTGCTCCTTCCTACTGAAGGAGTTGTTCGACACATGCGAGGATAATTACAAGAGGGCCACGAGCTTCATCAATGGATATTTGATAGTCGCACTGGCCATGTGGAAGTGGCATGCTCCCCTCGTCAGGCTGCCGGCAAAAATAGTGGAGGGTCAGCCTTTGGCAATGAAATTTGTCCCCTGGAAAGTGTCGGGGGATCCCAACACCAAAGAGGTCAATGCTGATGCCTTTCGGAGTTGGTATGGTTTAATGACTGATGTGGTGACAGGCCAACAAAGGATTCCCAGGAACTTGCTGGACGGGTATAGCGAGCAAGTCTGGTTCAGGATCAGCCACAAGCACACCTTCCTCCAACTACTTGCATGCCAGAAGATACATTTCAAATGCGTCCGCTGAAATTCCAACTCGATGACGCAGCCTTCCACAATGAAGTTTGTTCGTGGCTGGGGGTTGTGATGGAAGTCCGAAGCAGGGTACCCACATACAATTTTGACAAAATGCTACCACAGCAACTACCTGGCGAAATGGAAGCGGAGGTGGCACAAAGGGTCTCCAACATGCAGCTCTTCCCACTCATTTCCCAATTAAACACAAAGGTACGAAGCCTCAACGAAGTGGTCCGAGTAGTCTCAAGCGGTGCCACTCCTTTCCCTGTTTTTTCTGAATTTCAGCTTTCTCAGCCCAACCCACTTCTCTGCACGACCTCCATCACCTCCCCCATTCCTAATGTTTTATTTACTTCACCAAGTCCAATGACTACCTCGATGGGGGGAAAGAGTAAGTCCGCAAACCCCCTAGAGGCTCCCAAAGCCAAGAGGGCCCGAACCATAGATTCAAGTCCGGTGGTGGACCTCACTGAGGAGGATCCACCCCAGCCACTGAGCCCAGGGGTACCCATTCAGGAAGAACCGTCCATCGAGATAGGGGCAATAGGCAGGATTCCACCTCAACCTCCCATTGACCCATCCTAATTCATAAACATCTGCATTTCACCACCCCGTACCAACCCACCTCCACCTACCACTTCATCTGCACCATCCAACTCATCTGCCACCGTGTCAGACCCAGTAATCCGATATCTAATCAATGGGGACCACGAGACCGAGGTCGACTCAAGTACAGCAGTGATACCACCGGTCAACCTCGCTCGGGACCCCCATGTCACTTTTTTCTGATTTAATTACATAGATGGCACAAATCGTTGCAGACACGGCTGGGACACAGCCTGAGCCTACTCCATTTCTGCAGACCTTCCACACAGAACAGCAGGAGCGGTCGGACCTGAATATGGCGGACTCCGCATCCCATCCGACTCTGCCGTTGTCCCCTCAAGAACACTCCACCAGATCAGTTGCCAGTGGGAAACCACTGCAGGAGCGGCGGCCGGATCAAGGTACTTCGGGGGCCGACAAAATGGAGACGTGGGGCATGGCTCAGTTGTACCACTTCATTCAGAGAGCAGCCCAGTAGGTGGAAAGGCTCCACTCCGAGCTGCAACAGAGGTGTGAGCAACAGTAGCAGCAGATCATCGCACTTATTGAACAGCGCGAGTAGCTCACAACAGCACACGGGCAGCTCGAGGACCAGATGAATGAAGTGGCCAGGGTGTTCACGGGATTATGGCCGACAGTAACGGCTCACTACACTTGGATGCCGTAGATGTGCCAGAAACGGATATATTACAATGAGAAATTCACCTCAGAGTGGCATTCACCGACCTCCACAAGGAAAATGCAGAGCTCCAGGCAGCGTTAGCAACGCGGCCAGTGCTGCCCGATCCAGCGGCAGTCTACACAGCACAGATCACGGAGAAACAGGGCCAGGTCACCTAGATGCAGGAAGCTCTCAGTTCTACAGCTCGAGACACCTATGACCTCCTCAAAGTTCTACAGGAATGCTCGACGGCCCTAACAGTAAAGACTCAGCCCATTTCAGCGTAGCTGCAACAACTCTCAAAAGAGATTCAGGATGCCACGGACCCCTCGCAGTTGGACCAGCTATACGCCCAAGAGGATGCTCTGGAGATCCAGATCCAGCAGACAGAGGCAAGTTCGGCAATGGCCAAGCAAGCAATTCGAGAGCTTCGCCAGCCTCCCCAACTCAGTGCCCGGACAATGCAGCAGTTAGCCGTCGAAGCCGGAACCCAAATCAGCACGGTATTCGAAGTTGTACCGGCGACCGTCGGGGAGGAAGCTGTCACTAAGATCGCCATGGAGATGGATGCATTATTACAGGGGTGGCAGCAAGCTATGACAACCTTCAACGAGCTTAAGGCTTCAGTGTTGAGCAAGGTCTCAGAGTTGGGGCCCTTGTTTGGGCAGCAGAATGAAGGTGCACAACAAGAATAGGGCACGGGGTCTGGCGGAGCGATGGAAGTGGAGACAGTGATTTGTGATTGAATCGGGACGAGTCAAGAAACTGTGATCGGGGCCTGTTGGGGTCCTTTTTTTTAATTATGAATAAGGAACAGATTTTGAGTTGCGGATCGACACATGGCAGGCGCAACAACGGTAGGTAGCGAAGCCGCCAAGGTTGCAGAAGAATAAGAGATAGCTGATGAGGCTGACGAAGATAAGTGCAGACAAAGAGATGATACGGCAAAGAACAGATAGCGAAACTCAGAGGCAACAGAAAGATGCCAAAAGCAGCTAAAGAAGAACAAAAGAGGAACTAGTAGTTGCGATGGCGGGTGAATAAATAGGCCATCACCCAGCCGAAAAAGAGATCATGCACAGATACAGAGGGATTGAGGAGGATCGAGCCGACGCTGCAGAAAAGCTTTGTCCTGAGCTCGATATCCTTGTAGTTCCTAGGCTTCTATTGATCTATCATGGCTGTATTATCTATCTCTCTGTCTTGTGGGACATCTGTAACAGAAATGTAAGCTCTTCCTGTTGAGCGATGTAACTGTGGATCCAGCTGAAGGTTATTAATATATTTGAAGGTTGATGTATTGTTATATGAGTTACATGCATGCATGATGTCTGTGGTGCCTTAAAATTTTATTTGCTTAATATTTGCACAATGTTCTGAGACGCTCTTCTATGTATGATGTTATGTATGCAAATGATTCCATGTTAACTTCGAGTTGCGGATCCATCTACCACTACCGATCTGTTCAATTTCTGCATGTGGTCGCGGCACGCCTCGAGTGAGACTCTCTGCTCTCGAGAGTAGGGTGAAAATGCCAACGTGGTTCTAGACTACAACGGACTCCTTTGTTGGACCCAATCCTTGAATCTAGGTCTTGCCCACGAGACCTGTTTTCTCGCCAACAAAAGATTCAAACATTTGCAACAAAATGTAAAGCGGATTACTAACTTCAAGAAAACTTTAGAAAAAAAAATAAGATACTAAATGAAAATCAAAAGCATATATATAATATAATACAATAGTTTACCATGCTTAATATAAGCATAATAAAATTTGAGATACAACCCATTTAGGGGTTGTGCCAATGGAATTATATCATAATCTACTAACTCGTAGGCGCCCTTAGCAAGATCTCTTTTGACAATATAGGGGCCATTCCATAACGCGTCAAATTTCATGTACCTATTACATCAACTTTTTTATCATAAATTAAGACCAGGTCACCCTCTAAGAAGATGTGAGGTTGGACATGTCAGTCTTATTGCGCCTTTATACGTCTCTTATGCGCTTTTTTGGCCAATGGGGCTTCACGGCGCGTTTCATCAAGATGGATGAGGTTAAAAAGACACGCTTCTTCAGATGAGGTGTCATGTAACAAGTCAACAGCAAGTGTTAACGATGTTATTTCACATTGGATAGGCAAGATAGCTTCCAGACCATACACCAATTGAAAGGGGGTAAATCTGGTTGTATTTCTCACCGAGGTTCGGTATGCCCACAATGCCAAGTACAGGGTCAAATTCCAATTCTATTTATGAACTCCTATCATTTGTTGAAGCATTCATTTAAGAATCTTGTTAATAGCCTCAACTTTTCCATTGGATTATGGATAATAAGGAGTATAACTGTCATGCAACAGTCCTAATTTGGCAATCAACTCATTCATCATGTGATTGCAAAAATTCTTACCATTATATGTGACTATAGCTTGTGGAACACCAACCATGAGATGACATGATTGGAAAAGAATAATGCAGATGTTTCACCTGTGTTATTGAATGTAGGCATCGCTTCGGCCCACTTGGAAAGTTATTCTATTGTGACAACAATATAACCATGCCCCCTGGATGAACAAGGGTTGCAGGTCATGAATTCAATGCCCCATTTTGCAAATGGTCCCACACCGATAACAGGATGCATCAGTACTGGCGGTTTGCAGATTTTGCAATCAAATATCTGGCACGCATGACAAATTCTGACCACGAGAATGCAGTAACAAAATATAGTAGACCAAAAGTAACAGGCGTGGAGTATCTTCCGCGCAATAGTGTATACAAAAAAGTGTCCACCACAAGCCCCAGCATGACAATCATTTAAAAGCTTCTCGGCCTCCTCATGAGTGAGGCACCTACTTAAAATTGTATCAACACCATGAAGATAAAGTGTATTGCCGACGATCAGATAATCTTTGTCTTGGTATTGAATACGTTGTTGTTGAGAGCAAGAGGTATCAAGCCAAAAAAATTTGGTTTGGAGGTATCGTACCAAGGATCAGATGATCTGATCAAAAATAGAGACTCATCAGGAATTGATGGTTCAAATTTAATAGCAGTACTATCAGAGGGAAGGTCGCAAATAAGCTCAGCCAAAACTAAAGACTTCTTTGGCTTGGATTTGATGAATTCCAAATCAAATTCCTGTAAAATGATGATCCATTTTGAATATTTTCCCCCCATAAATTGACGTGACAAAATGTATTTCATGGGGTTTCAATCTGAAATGACAATGGTCTTCTGGAACAGGATATAATGGAAAAATATTTGGACAGCTTGAACGGTCGCCAAGGCAGGCTTTTCGATGTATGACTACTTCACTTCCATATCATTGATATTACGACTCAAATAATATATCATATGTTCTATCCCATCTTCTTCATGGACCAATACCATAGCAATGGTCGTATCATCCACGACAATATATAAGAAATAATAATTTTGATAATTTGGGGGGATACATTAATGACACTCAAACAAGTGTATCCTTGACAGCATCAAAATAAGCTTGTGAAACCTTATCCCAAAGGAAGGGAATCCCATTTTTCAAGAGACGAGTAAATCCGTTAACCATTTCAGCATAGTTGGGTATGAACCTCCTTAGGAAGTTAGCATTTCCTTGAAGTTTCTGTAACTGAAGTAAATTTGATGGCACAGGAAAATCAAGAATGGAATGGACCTTCAGTGGGTCGATTCAAATTCCTTCTTTTGAGACGGTGAATCCTAGAAAATGACCAAAACCAACACAAAACACACATTTATGTGGATTGAGGCGTATTTTGTAGTGTCAGCAACGTAGAAAGATAGCTCTCAAATGCATCAGGTGATCAGTCTGGTTTAGTGAATGCGCGGGTAAATCATCTACATAATGTTGAACAATGTGCTTGATGTCATTGAAAGCATAATCCATTTCTCTCTGAAATGTTGCCCCAATGTTCTTTAAACCAAATGGGAGTTTCCAATAAGTGAATGTGCCCCAGGGACATATGAATGTTGTCTGATATTGTTCCTTTGGGTAGATATTGATTTGATTGTAACCAGAAAATCCATCCATGAATGAAAATATTTCACATCCAGCACAATCGTCAATAATCTGGTTGATAAAGGGAGTAGGATAGTTGCCTTTTGGACAAGAAATATTGAAATCCCGATAGTTGACGCACACTCTGATTTTCCCTTGTTTCTTCATAACAGGAACAATGTTGGAAACCCAATTAGTAAGCGGAACAAGGTAAATGAAACCAGCATGCAAAAAAATTTCAAATTTTTCTTTAATGGCAGTAGCCTTCTTCAGATGAACAGAACAAAGGCATTGACGTACCAGTCTGACATCAGGGTACATTTTAATGGTGTGTTCAACTATACTAGTATATATGACTGGAATTTCCTCGTAATACCAAGAAAATATATCATATAATTAACGAAAGAGAGGGTGATAATTTTCTAATTCTAATGGAGAATAAGACACGCCGACATGAATGTTTTCTACAATGTCGGCATTGGTCGAAATATCTATAGAAATTTTTTCTTCAATATTTGATAAGTTTCGCTCAGATTCAATTGCATTAATGGGAAAAGAATTTTAAAATAAATTTTCTTTCGATGGGTGATATAGTTCAATAATATTATCTTCTTCGTAATCCTGAAGATAGGAATGATGATGATGATCTTCCCATGGTTCTCCTTCTAGAATCATGGATTCCACAATGCTCTCATTAGTCGATAAATTGGATGAAAAAGGATCAGATGGAGTATCAAAATATAATGAATGATCGACCCAAAATATCAGCGACGATGATTTCAGATTTGCCACCCAAGCCATGTAGATTGATTGTTATGCCAGCTCAATTGGGTTGGGCGACTGAAATTCATCCAATATAACAACTTCATAATCATCTATAATCTTCCTTAAGCCAGATGGAGTGGAAGATATCATGTAGAAAGTATCTATACTTGCAATTTATGCTGACATCGCAGGTCGTGGTAATGAAAAAGTTCCCATTAGAAAAGAATCCTTTAAGGGACCTACATCAATGTTTTGAAGTACTAGTTTGGGTGCATGAACTAACGCAATGCTTCCATTTACCTGGGAACTAGAGGAAAAGAAGGAGAGTTGATTGATGACTATGATAACACCATTATGAGGAAAGGAGATCATTCTAAAATATGTAGAAATGATCGCAGTCATAGGGTAAACCCATGGCCTTTTGAGTAAAATGTTGTAGTCAGGGGTCCGTTAATGACCTCAACTTCAACATTTACTATTTTTCCCCTAGTTCAACATGCAGGTTATTGATGATACCGCAAGGCTTATATGTAAAACCATCAAAAGAATTTAACGTCATAGGCGATTGAGATAGGCGTGGCGAGCCAAGTGACTTCGAGCAGTTTAGAGAAATAATGCAGGTATATGCTCCCTCATCAATAATAGTATGATGAACGAGGTGATTGAGAACATTTAATTGGATGGAGAATGCTAATTCTGCTAGTAATTGTGGCACATAGCCCATATGATGCCCATATGATTAAAGACTACAAGATTGGAATATTTCGGATCGATTCCACCAATTTCCGACAACAAAGCCTGCTTCTCAGAGGGATAGTTTTGAAGTACCTCAAGAATCGACATTTTTGAAGGGGATTGAGCCAAATCTTCAACTATATTATGATTTTGAGTAGCTCGGGCTCGAGGATAGAATTTTGATTTATGGATGACTCCCTTCGGTGGCTTTATTGTTAACTCAGGAATAGCAGCTGGCGGAATAGACTCTGTAGACAGTTTCGTGGTTAAGGTAGTAGGTTGATCAGTAGCCTGACTACTGTAATATTTATTACACTTTGACACCAAAACATTAGTTTTTGGCTTCATGACAGATATCATAAGCACTTCGAACTAAAATTTCGATCTGTAGCAACTAAATTTGTGTCTAGATTCAAAAAAGGGTCTATCAACATAACAGATGCAGGCGAGGTCTTAATTAATTATGAGACTTTGGCACAACGAGGAAAGTCTCAAACAAAGTGATCCTCATTACATATTTTGCAAGGGTAATGAGGTTTTCGATTGTTTCCAGTTTTTTTATCAGATGATTGTTCCTGCGGGGTTGAATTTTTCTTTTTCTTCGCTTTCCCCTTTTTTTAACTTCTAGGTTGCTTGTCACTTTTTCCTTTGTCAGATGACATGGCATGAATTTCGGAAGAAGGTGCAGTATCAGATGTAGTAGAGTGATGTGTGCTTGCAATACCAATCATACCATCGTCGGCATGAGAGTCCTTATATGGAGGAGGAACAGTAAAATTAGATCGCGGTGCGTTGGAAATTTTCTCATAGAGCGTCCCAGACTGAGTGTAAATAAAATCTAAGTACTAGGCACGAGAAATGACTTTCTCTTCAGTGATGACACCACCCTTAGCCACATCCTCAGTGATAGATAGCAGCAAGTACTTAATGAACCACTCAGCAAGGATTTGATGAGGAACAAATGTCTTGACCATTATATGACAATGACGCCACTCATGAATATGATTAGAAATGTGAGTAGGATTAGTCTGTTTTAAATTGGTCAAGAGTTTTGTTCCAGTTTCATATTGTATGGGTAACTATAAGTGGATCAGAAAGGTAGTAGCTAAGGTAGTGAAATTATCAAATGAAGCTCGTGGTAACTCAATGTACCACTTCGCGGCTGGACCAGTGAGCGTACACTGGAAAAGATGTAGTCGAATGGAGTCATCATTTAAGGATTTGGATGAACACCACAAATGATAAGTCATAACATGCGTTGACGGGTATTCTCAAGGGTTTCCATTGAAATTAGGAATATCCGAGGGTAATTTATGTGGTATCACCGGCCACCAAGGAGCATAGCTGATTGGATCGTTGATAAGCTGGTTTAAATCAGGTAATTTTAAATTTGCAACAAAGGGAAACTATCTATTTAAGTCATGTTCAGCATAACCAGGGTATGATGGAATTTCTTGGGCAACAGGCCTTTGAGCACCAGCATAAGGAATTTGTTGTTGGTAACGCATATAGGGTTGTTTTGATAAGAAAACGCTTGAGGACTCTGTTGACCAAAACCTGGGTAAGATGTTTGTTTTTGGAATTAATGTTGTGGCATTTGCGCTTGTGTCTGCCAAGCTGTTTGTCCACCAAAATTATGTCCCAAACTAGAATAGCTTGGACCCAGTTGTGAATAGGTAAAATCCGATTGTGCCTGCAACATCCCATAATAGGGTAATCCAGCTTGTGAATAAATAATATTGGATACAAGTGGTTGTTGTAAACAGCTAAAGGAGTTGGAGTCTGAGGGCCCAATACTTGAGGGTATTGGATGGAAGGACCTGCCTGAGATAGTTTAGATATAGCACTTTGAGCCTGTAACAGGGGTAAGGATGTATTAACAAGTGGAGTAGATGTGGGTGCAATAGGTTGAACCAATTTATATGAATGCACAACCATTTTTGGTTGAACAGGTGGAATATGTTTCTATTGACAAACAGTCATTCCAACATTACGATGACCATATAATGATGAAGTACAGTCAAAATGGGTGAAAATAGTTTTCCCCCTAGCATGAGGAGTGTAATAAGAAGGAATATATTTTTCTCCAAATGCTAGGAATCCAATTGATATTGTAGTGGATGGAATATACCCAGATGGAATAGCATGATATTGCACTGAAGATGTATATAAAGGATCAAGTCGTTCAGTACTCATTAGATATGTACCAAATATAATACCATATGATGACATTGGTGAATTCCATGGGTTTGAGGATGCACTAGAGAAGGTTCCAGATAAATATTGGTAACCAAGTGGGAAGGAAGTGCCACCATATAGATGTGACTCTGGTGATGTGGTGAAAATCGGCGGGGTAGCAACAGTAGATGTTTTCGCAACTGTAATAGATGGTACAGTCAAAGATGTTGACTCAACCATGGTCATATGACCCAATGTATACCCTACAAGATCTATGGGAACTTGAATTGACACTAGATCAAAGAAATCAGTGTGAGGTGATTGAGGAAAATACGCGTAAAGATAAAGCTCCTCCCCAAAATGAGTTGGAGTTGAAGGTATTTCGTCTTGTGGTATTTATTCAATCGAAATCAAACCAGGCAGAAGGATTTCGCCATCAGGCATGAGATATATTTCAAGTGGTTGACTGCGTGATATGGGAGACTCAATGGCTAAAATCAACTATGGAGAGACCGATATAGGAACAATTTCTGGTTGTTTGACTTCAGGATCTAGATGTTCTGGTAAAAGAATGACAGGATCTGGAACAACTTCCAGTTGAACAACGTTGGGTTCGGGAGGTATGGTCTTGTTAGCACCCGAATTGGACCCCAGGCTAAAAAGAGCAAAACAGGGTAACAACTAAACCACGCTCAGCCTTGTAGCTAGCCCTACAAGGATAGGAGAGGGGTCTCTCCGTAAAGATAGATATTCAATAAAAACACAAATACAGGACTGATATTAGGCTAGGTAAAATGATGGAAAAGGGTTTAATAAAATAAATGAATTTCAGGGATGTGTGGGATAAAATGGGGCAATATGACACAGGGAAATAAATCGGGACACGGGGTATTTCATGGGGCAAGGTAGGCAGGAAACTTAGCAATTAAATTTTAATAAGGATGGGATGGAAATACTAGTGAGGAGCTGAAAAGGGCACAATAAATGGATCCTTCTCAAACAGAAGACAAAACACAGAATATGAATGCTTTCCCAAGGCAGGGCATAAAAATGGATCCTACCTTTCTATCTTGAAAGCATTCAAAAGGAAATGTTTATGGATGAAGGGTGAAAAATAACAATTTACATATGAAACAAAGGAGAAAAACAAATGCTAAACCTCATACCACATGGATCCCACAAATCAGAGCTTCATCTCTTATTAATCCCTGTCAAACTGTACAATGGAGCACAAAATTTTCTTCCACACTATTCCCCTACTTCTGAATTACAGATTTTCAGACGCCTTTACAAATGATTTACAATCACATTAATTAAATTGAAATGTGGGAACATAGATCCATAGAAAAAGGGGGTTGTTCTGACAGCTTAAAAATTGAAGTGCAATCATAGAAAAGAAATACAGCAATCTACTCCTGAAAATAAGGGAGAGCGATAATTTTTGACCTCTTGAAAATTCACTGAAGGAAAAATAGGAAATCTGATCCTATTTCTTTGTTGTTGTAGATATCTCTATTTTATTTAGCTCTCGGCCAACAGACTGTTTTCTTTGCTTTCCATTTTTCGTTGATAAAACTGACTTCTTTTCAATAAAATGTTGTTTGAAGTAAACTGAAATGAAACTATGCTTTCAGTGAAGGGAAAACTGATTTTTGGACGGAGGGAGCAAAGGGAATGAGGAGGGACCCACATCGCAATCAGAATCAGAAGGGATGGGAGAGGGGATATAACATACAACAGAACCATTGTAATACGTTGTGTGATGCATTTAAATCACAATCGGTATTGGAGGGGGAGAGGCGAAGTCAATACATAATCGAAACATGGTGCCATTGCAATTAGCGATCGAAACCAAAACTTCCAATGCGATTGGGGGAAGTGGCCTTTGTAATAAACAGAATAAACGAATTTTAACCTTTACAAAGGAAAAGGGATTTTTGTAATGAACAGAATAAACGAATTTTAACCTTTACAAAGGAAAAGGGCTTTTTGTAATGAATGGGCGGAAGACTTAAGTGGTGGGTCAGAGGACCAATCGAGATCAGGGATCGAAAGGAGGGTGAAGAGAGATGCTATATATGGAATTGCCAATTTTCGATGGCCCGATTGGCTATGGGCCATCGTATCGGCGGGAGCAGATCGACGGTTGTGGAATGGTCAGGAATTTGCAATCGAGGGTTATGTATCGGAAGTCACAATCGCATCAGAATTTTGAACGATGGATCAATCGGGGCGTTGTATTGACATTGTGATGCGATCAGGGAAGGGCTTTGGGAAGTGCCGATGGGAATGCTCTGATTGGCTGTGAGTCGTCGGATCAAATGGTAAGATCGACGGTGGGGATTTTAATCGGAGGTTTGGCCATCGGGGGGATTTGAAATAATCGCATCGGAATTTTTGTGATTGGCCGACCGAAAGCATTGTTTCAAATATTGCGATTTGCGATGGAAAGGACTTGGGTCGATGTCTTTATGATATAAAACTTTATTAAAAAAATTTATTACAAATTATGGTGGGGAAGTGGTTACGTATTGCAATGCGACGGGACTTTATAATAAATTCTTTAAAATATTTATTATAAAGTTTCAAAGGAGTATGGAGGGGAAGTGGTTATGAACTAAATCGCATATGTATTAAAATGATTTATAATGCGATTTTATAATCGGAAAGGGGGGAAAGGGGATTTGTAAAGGAAATTTTAAACTTTAATACAATAAAATTTTGGAAAAGGGGGAAGTTTAGGGAATAGGGGACCTTTACTTCACTTAGGCATGAAATTCAATCCAGAAGTCAGTTTTAAGAGTGCAGTATACCGTTGGAAAGCTCTTTACGAGATCTTTCTGATGGATCTTCTTGGAAGATAATTTGGCACTGAATATTCTGTGGAAAACTCCTCTGAAGGCAGTGTGGTGACTTTGTGTAGATAACATCTTCTGAATTGTGACTTATTACATATGATGACATAAAATTACATAATTAATAATAATAAAGGCAAAATATCATGTTTATATCTTTGATCTTCTAGGTTCTGTGACTTTGAGTTTATTGACTTCCTCATGACCTTGCTGATTTTTATTGACATTTGACTCATTAATTTGACCATGGTGAGACCCTAGAAACTAATGAGACCCATCCTATGACCTACTGACATGACTTTGAGGATGAAAGTGAGTAATGATGACATAAAATTACATAATGAATAATAATAAAGTCAAAATATCGTGTTTTCACTTCAAAACATGGTTTTGAGGTGAAAATCACATCAAACTGAATAAAATATATCTTTGATCTTCCAGGTTCTGTGACTTTGAGTTTATTGACTTCCTCATGACCTTGCTGATTTTTATTGACATTTGACTCATTAATTTAACCATGGTGAGACCCTAGAAAATAATGAGACCCGTCCTATGACCTACTAACATGACTTTGAGGATGAAATTGAGTAATGACTGAAGACCATAGAGAGGAGAATCAGCAAGTACCTCATGAGGGAAAAACTGATGAAAAATTACTACCATCAATGAATCCATGACCTAGCGGAATGGTGAAATTTATTTGGTATGAGACTCCTAATATTCAAATGCAAAAGAGCAATTTTGATCATTGATGGCAGTATGACTAGACTGACCCTAACATTGGCTCCAATGGGGATGGTAGCTCCTTGGAGGTACCAAGAACACCGTAGACCAAGTAGCCTTATACATTGGGCATGGAGTGAAAACACTAAAATTGACATTATGAAAACTGACTCTGACTCAAGACTAAGACTGAAAAGTGAAATAAAACCAAACCATACACATATCATCCAAGTTTTATAGCCTTCACCTCGGGCCCCAAACTTGAATGATTGTGCACTTCGAACTCTGATAAAAATAACATGGTATATACAATGATGATAACATAGATTCTGATCCTTTGTCTTCAACAATGGTAGTGCTTCAAAATCCTACCATTTACTGCTCCTCCAAGGCAATTCTGGCCATCCATTTCTGAAAGTAAGAAGGCATTCTGTCGCCTGTATGCTGAAATTCTATATGGCCCTTTCTAAAGGTTGTCAAACTTTCTGTGCTTCCCTTTGTCTTCATTCGTGGCATCCCATTTCAACACTACATCATCCAACTGAAACCTTTCTGATTTGGTCTTGCTGTCATAGATCTTTTTAATCTTCTCCTGCAATTGAAGTGCATTCTGTGACACTTCTTCTCTTGTTTTCTGAAGGTGGATCATCTGATTGATCCTTCTCTGGCTGTCATCATCTTCGCTGTCAAATTCTTGTAATAATTTCATAACTCGGACAGTAAGAGATGTAGGAAATACAGCATCAGTTCCATAAACTAATTCAAAAGGCGACATACCTATTGATTTTTTACTGCTAACTCTGTCTGCCCACAGTGCATTGATGAGCTTTCGGTGCCAATTTATTTTGTTTGCCTCCAGCATTTTCTTAATTATATTCACCAGCGATTTGTTTGATGACTCTGCCAGGCCATTTCCTTGTGGATAATACGTTGTTTAATGGCCCAGCACGATGTTGTTTTTGTCACGGAAATTGACCATTTTCTTTGATCTGAACGTTGTTGCATTATCTATTACAATTTTGTATGGGCAGCCAAAACGAGATAATATATTTGATTTAAGGAATTGAATAATTACCGTGTTTGTTGCTTGCCTTGCTAGGATGGCCTTGATCCATTTCGTAAAGTAATTTGTTCCTATCAGTATCCATTGGTGTTGTGCTGAGGACGCGGAATGAATTTCTCCTATGAAATCGAGCCCCCATTCCTGAAAGGGCACGTTGACTGAAACTAGTTTCAAAGGAAGTGGAAGCAATTTCTTCTTCCCTTGGAAAATTTTACATTCATGACAATTCATCACTATTTTATATAAATCAAAAAATAATGTGGGCCAATAATACCCTGTTCTCAATACCTTGTTAGTCGTAGTCTTTCAAAACAAGTGCCCACCACAATCACCTTTATGGAAATCGTGCATTACCTTCTGTGCTTCTTCTTCAACCAAACATTTGAGCAGAACACCTCCCGGATCCTTCCAATACAGAGCATTGTTTAAAATACAATATTTTTTATATTTAAGCTTCAGAGATATACCTTTACTCTTAGACATGCCTGTGGGAGGTGACAGATGCTGGAGGACATAAACAATATCTGAATACCAAGGGGACTGCAGAAAAATATCTGAAATTGGAACCAGCAAACCTTCATCTTCATTCTCTGCTACTGCTGTAATGAGGTTTATATCCAAAGCACGTAGATTTGATTAGACCATCAATTTCACCAAGCCTTGGCCTTTGATCAACTTCGTGGACTTGATCTCCAAGTCGTACTCCAACATAGCTGCTATCCATTTACCTCTTCGACCTTCTGGATCAATTTTCATTAAGACATCCTTCACTGATGCGTTAGGGACATACGCTATAGTATGTGAACGCAGAATATAGACCCTAAAATCCTTCAATGCTTTGATGAGAGCCAACGCCTGTTTTTCAATAATATTATACCTTAAAGCAGCATATCTAATATTCCTACTGAAAAAGGCAATTGGATTTTCTACTGCATATCTCTTTTGCATTAAAACAGTAGCCATAATATGCTCAGATGCAAACGAAAATATAATAAAATCTTGAGTATAGTCGGGACTGATCAAAACTGGGGCATTGGACAAAGAAAACTTTACCAAATTGAATGACTTGATGGCCTCCTCACTCCATTTAACAGTGCTGTCCTTCTTCAACATATTGGTCATTTCTCTCAAATGTTCAGCCAAGTTAGGTATAAATTTGCTTAAAAATTGCATCTTACCATTGAAGGCCTGTATCTCTTTCTTGTTCCGTGGAAGATCTATAAGCTGAATTGCTTCCACTCTAGCTAGATCAATATGTATTTCATCTTTAGAGATGATATGCCCAAGCAACTTGCCTTCATCCATGGCAAAAAGACTCTTCTTGGGATTGAGATAAATCCCAAAATTTCTGCAACGTTGAAAAACCACTCTCAAATGGTGCAAATGCTCATCATCTGAACCTGAAAACACTGTCAAATCATCCAAATAAACAACAAGAAAAACATCTTTTTCATTTGAAAAAGCAATGTCCATTGCACGCTGGAAAGTAGCTCCAGCGTTCTTCAGTCCAAATGGAATTTTAGCATACTAAAAGGTGCCCCAGGGTGTTGTGAAGGCATTTTTATCTTGGTCCTTCTCATCCACCAAGATCTGGTTGTAGCCTGATTAGCCATCAAGTAGTGACATCCTGGATGCTCCAACTACTCTATGCAGAATATGGTCCATTTTCGGAAGTGGATAATTATCCTTTAAGGAAACCTTATTCAAGTTCCGAAAATATATACACAATCTTATTTCTCTATTCTTTTTACACACTGGGACCAAATTTGAAATCCAGTCAGAAAATCTAATAGGAACTATGATACCTGCTTTGTACAACCTATTTACCTCCTTTTCGATGGATGGCAGCAGCTTTGGATTTATTCTTCTCAGCTTCTGTCTGAAAGGTTTCTGATCTAGCTTGATTGGGATATTATGCTAGATTATGTTCTTATCATACACTTTCAAATCTAAATAATCCCTTGCAAATACATTGGAAAATTCAGAAAGAAACTTGACATACTTCTCCTTTACCTCAGGGGACAAAGTCTTTGACAATTTCACAAACTTGGGTTGGTCAGTTGTTCCAAGATTCACATCTTCGACACATTTCTCAATGGGCACCAAGATTGGCTTCTTTGCAACATCATCCTGGTCAAAAAGCTCCTCTAGAGGTATGAGACCTCTAGGAATCACATTATCCTTTAGCTGCAATATGTCCATATAGTTTGCTTCTAACTCTTGATCATCAACCTCATACTCACCTTCTATTAGAGTATCTTTAAATTTTCCATCACCCTGCAAAAATGCATTAATCTCATTATCATCCAAAAATACTTGCCAATACCTTAAATTGTCTGAAACAGCAGGCCTATGTTTGACATAGATCTCAAACTTATTGCTGGAGTTCATCAGAATCTTCAAGTTGCTGGCAGTAGTGGCAAGTGAATTAGCAATGAGGTTCTGCATCCTGGGCATTGCTATCAAAGTATACTCTGGGAATGTCTTCAAAATGTCCAAGACTGAATTTCTGTATGCCCTCAATCTCGGATGTTTAGCTTGGTATTCTCCTTTCACCTGTTTGATTATTAAGTCAGAGTCACCATACACAGAAATCCTCTTTGCATTCAGCTTCTTCAAAATTTTGAGACCTGCAATCAAAGCCTCATATTCTGCTTCATTGTTAGAGCAATCAAAAGCTAACTTATAAGCACAAACTCTAACATTACTTGGAACCTTCTCAGGCTGGAAAACAGGGCTCCAAATCCATATTCCAATACCAGCTCCATCCTTACCAACTGCTCCATCAAAATCCATACTCCACGGGCCTTCTTCTTCTTCTTGAAGATGCTGGAATTTTGTTTCTTTCTCTTCTTTACCTTGGCTAATTTCTGGCTGTTCACTGCCTTTTTGCTGCTGGCACGCAGGAGGCTCAGAAGTGTTTGTTGCTTTATCCTTTTCCTGTTTGAGGACTTCTCTGAAATTCTCTGAAATCTCAGGTATTTCATCTACTTGCACCAACTGAACATTCTCATCATT